>JAJOHG010000188.1:0-49658 GCA_021029095.1 Phellopilus nigrolimitatus
GCGTGCTCATCGGCCAAAATATAAGGGCCACTCTTTCCGCTAATGGGTCTTGACGAAGGTGTCGACTTCTTTATATCAATGGAGCCATCGCGTTGTTTCCATGCATCTCGGGCTTCTGCAAGCCACAAGGTCAGCACATCAGCGCGAGAAATGCCAGGCGAGATCTCCCGCGAACGTTACGAGGCAGTCTTCGCCCTTATAATAGCGCTGCGATGTGCCGGGCGTCCGACTCCGACCGAAAGCCACGACGGGTCCGCGGAGCTGCATATGTACATGTACCTAGAGGCGGGAGCTAAGCTGCGAGAAGTTAAGAACGTGCAGCCATGTGTGCAGACGGGGCCCGCTTCTTCTTTTATGCCTATGTGAGTCCGGGTGAAGATGAGCGGCCGCGCTATGTATTCGTTGCATATATCACTGACTGAGCTTTCGACATTGGAATTAGACCAAGTATAGCGACGGCTGCGACGGAGGACGGCCTGCGCTGCGCGACGCTCGTCAATCCGCCTTCCGAGTCGGAGCGGGAGAGCCCTCAGAGTCAGAGGCAGAGGGCTTCGCCGGCCTGCGTAGCACCGGGTGCACGTAAGCCTCGAGCTCCTCGTCTGCAGGCTGCGGTACTTACTCTGCACTTCGAAGATGTGAGGAAGGACCCGGCACCCGCCCGTTTCTGGATGCAAGGGCGCCTTATATAGCAGAAATCGCGCAGGCTCCGTCCCCCTTCGAGGGCCAAGCTCGCGGGGACCCCGCACGCATCGCAGAAGGCAGAAGCGCCCCCGCTTAAACAGTTGCGCGGCCCCGTCGGTTTGGCGCGCTGCAGACGCAGGCGACAAGAGCTTCAGCAGGCTTCGCGAGATAGCTAAAACGGCATCGGAAGGAAGCACTACGCAGAGGTCCCGCGCCACAAAGGCGGAAAGGAATGGAAGGGCGTCTACTTCTCAGAAGCAGGAGCCTGCTCGGAAAGGCCGGGTAACTCGGGCTGTATGTACATCTATATGCTACGTACTTTGCTTATGCCCTTTCTCTCCGCAGCGGAGCTTCAACCGACTGTTATGGGGGCGGACGGACGCGTACGGCGCTTTATTTGAGCCATTTGTGGCTGTGGGCTTCGAACATCGACCACATCGGATGGCATGCTCCCAACGACACCCATTTCTCATGAATGTTATCTTTATAGACGCACTTTCTTTTACATCCGACTTTGGCACCCGGAGAAGCTCTCGATCTGGCGTGTCTTCCGCCGCTCGGCCGTCTGCGCTGCCGGTCTGCTGTCTTCTCGTGCCGGTCGCTATGCACTGGCGAGCTTACGTGTCTGTTGGGCGTGCGGTTTCTCATGGAGTCCAGCTGTGCGACAGCACTTCGCTGGTCAATAGCTACAGAGTGCGGCGCCCTTACTGGAATGTCGCTGCAGCGTATGTGGCTCTCCTTCAGCAACTTAGCCTTCGAAAACAGCAATGCGAACACTCGCAGTTATAAGTGTACTCTGGTACGAGTACTTTGTTCTTATGCTCTAGCAGATGATACCTCTAGTTTTCTATTGATGGAGTTGACCACTCACAGCTCCACTGAACCATCTTTTTAAGTGCTCGCTCCTCCGACATCACTCAGAAGGGTGACACGAGTCAATATGTGCATACCACGAATATTGCTCATAATGTCTTTTCTTTTCTTCGCCGATGTAAATTCCAAACGGTATGAAAACGCGGTGAATCCTCAGGAAACACTGATAACACGCCAGCGCTCTCGACACCTCCATCCCCGCTACCCGCACTATAGTCATCTATAACAGTCGCTCTGCGGCCTTTTCACTACATCGGGTTTCCGCGCTTCTTCTTCGACAGGCTCTTCCCGCCCCTATCATCGCGCCAGCAGCCGCACGCGACCGCGTGCTAAGCAGATCAGCAAGGCGCCCTGGCGTGCGTCCGCAGCTCGACGTCTATGCCCGGGCGGGCCCTCTTAATGATGAGGGCCGAGCTGCCAACGATGAAAGCCGGGGTTGTTGGCTACGTCGGGCGGTGACGTAAGACGCAAGAAGACATTCTGCGCTGAGAAGACAAACGTATACCACGATCTGCCTCGCTACGACGTTCGGTCGTCCGGTCTTGGACAGGGCGGTAGGACGCTCTGCTGAACAGAGATGGCATAGCTGTTGGATGAGTAGAAACCATTTACTCGATGTATTTCAGCAATACAAGCCTTCGGGAAAAATGTTGAGGTGTTTACCTTCGTTACCTTCATACCAGCCGGTAGGGGAAGCTTGGAAGAGAAACATCTTTTCCGGCGCTCACGGAGCACGGCGTCTTCCTCTCCAGCGTGCTTCGGGCCCGTCCACTCGCGGCGCATGGCGGGCCAGCTATTCTGCACGCCAGACAGCCGCCCACTTGAGCACGATCAAAAAACACAGCCCGTTTGCAAATATCGAAACCTACGTTCGACAACGTCAGTTACGCAAAATTATTCCAGAAATGCAGTAAATCTTGTCCTGTCTGTCTCTGAAGTACTCTCCACGATAGTGATTTCTGTCCTACGAGGTTTCTGCCCCTTCTATCCGCAAGGCAGACACAGTTTCTGTGTATCATTACAAATACATGTATTTTGTTTCTCTTCCACTTACCCCAATTATGCTCTTGTCTGCTTCCACCGACAAGCCTCCCGTGCTCAGCAAAGCGTCTTGAACGTCGCGTCCAACGGCGGGCGTCCGTACAAGTTCTGCGTCACAGAAAAAGCCACATCAGATCTCACATGAACAACAAGAAAGAAAAAAAAGCAAGAAGAAAACTCGCCTCAGGCTCGGGAGCGTTCCCCAGGATCTTGTCGATGCGCTCCATGAGCGCCGGCGTCAGCTTCGGGAGGACCGCGAGCGCGCGCAGGTTGTCGAGCAGCTGCTCGGGCTTCGACGCGCCGAGGATGACCGTGCTCGTGCTCGGCTGCTTCGCGGCCCACGCGAGCGCGAGGTGCACGATTTTGCAACCCAGTTCTGTTTGTGCCCCCCTTTCTGTAAGCCTCTGGTCATTCCCCATGCGGAACGGGGAGCTGCGCACCCTTCTCCGCGAGCTCGCTCAGCTGGTCGACCTTGGCGAACTGCTTTCGGCCCTCTTCCTCGCTAAAGTTGTCAATTATGCCCTTGAAGACGTCTTGGTACGCGTCGAAGCGCGAGTTCGGGGGGACCTTGCCGCCGTTTTACTGTGGAAAATAGATGCCTGAATATTCTCTTCTATGTTAAAAACGAAAGACAAACCTTCCCTGTAAGCAGGCCTCCAGCGAGCGGAGAGAAGACCGTCGTGCCAAGGCCGTACTTCGCGTACAGAGGACTAAACGCGGACTAAGTTACATGGCATGCGGTGAGAGCACGCGGTACTCACGCAAACTCGCCCTCGGGACGAACATGCTATCGAGTGACTATCAAATCGTGTCGCTCTCCTCAAAGGAGGTAGGCAGCACAGACTCACTTGTGCTGGCATTGCTCCGCGATGGGCGCAATCAGACCGAACTTGTCCGCGACATCTAGCATTTTGTAAATACTCGGTTGCTCCGTCGCGCGCAAAGGGCTAGACTTACGATGCGCCTCTTCGATCTCCCACGCAGACCACTCAGACGTTGCCCAGTAGAACGTCTAGATCGGCGTAGTACTAGTAAGGAGTCCGTTCTTGCGAGGGGTGGAGAATGCCTACGTACCCAACCTTTGTTAGTTGAATGCGCGGACCGTCTCTTCGATGGGAACTTGAAGACACAAATTTAGGCCTCTGAGAATCAACAAGATGAGTGTGCAAACCAGTTTTATCGGGGCGGTGCGCGAAGATGACGTCGACGTAGTCCATTCGCAGACGATCGAGCGACTCTTGCGTCCCCTCGATGATACTTTCAAGACGAAGGTGGATGTAAATAGTCGAGGCCTTGACGAATTTCGAGAGATCGGAAAAACGCACTGCTTGCGCGACAGCCCGCCGTCCGTTCGGGCTGTTTCCCGTCCCCCAGAAGAGCTTCGTCGTGACGATGATCTCGGAGCGGCGCAGGCCGAGCTCCTTGAAGACTCGCCCCATCTCGCGTTCAGACTGGCCTGAGGCGTACTCTTCGGCGATGTCGAACATGTTGATTCCATTTTCGAAAACTGTTCGTATACTATCCTGCATAAGAGGCAGAACAAATATTTGAGATCCAGATGGCACAGAAAGATAGTGAGCAGTCTATGATGCACCTTGACTGGGTCGCCCTTCACAGTCCTGCCCAAAGTGAGCCCTGTCGGCGACAAATCACATTTACCTTCCATACAAATTTCCGTTCAGACGAAGACATTTCACTCACATCCGCCGAGGGAAAAGACAGGGACGCGCAGGCCGCTGGGACCGAGGCGGCGGAAGGGCATGCCTTTGTCTTCGTAGTCCAAGGCGCTCATAGCCACATTATCAATTAATTCAGATGCTGTTTAGTCGGCTGGTGGTGGTGGGGGGGGAGAGTGAAGTGAAAACTCGGGACGCTCGAGACGAGGCAGACTTTACATCTCTCGAGCTCGGAAGGTCGGGAATGGCGACGTACGCTATTATGGGGCGCCCTCGTAGGTGTGAGGTCGGTGCTGGCCCCGACGTCACGAATGAGGAATGAGGACCGCTCAGTGCTTACTAAGCAGAGCGGTCGGCAAACGCGCTGGTGGCGCATCGTCAGCTGTTTGCTAAGCGAGGTCACGTGGAGACAGGCCCCTACACTCCGAGCTCTCTGGGTCTCTCGCCTCCAATTCACCGCGATGTCCTTCGTGAAATCGGTATGCGCCGCCATGCAGCGCATCGCGCCCCTCCGGCTCGCGGAGTCCTGGGATAATGTGCGTGTTCTCAGCGAGGGGAGTTACGCGCGCGCGCGCGCGAGCTCGAGCTCCGGCGTGTTTCGATCTGATCATCTGCTGAACAGGTCGGGCTTTTGCTAGGTTAGATACGACCTGCGCCTCATGAGCACACGAGTACGACGAGGCTGATATGACTCCCTCGCCGATGAAGAGGCCCCCGTCCCGAATCCGGGCAAAAAAGTCCTGCTGACGATCGAGTGCGTGCTCCTCTCCTCCTCTCGCCGATTAATACTTTCTTCAACTCATTCTGAGCACACACGACGCCGCGCAGCCTCACGCCGGCCGTCGCGAACGAGGCCATCGCCGCGCGCGCCGGCGTGCTCATCGCGTACCACCCGCCCATCTTCCGCGCGCTGCGCGCGCTCACGCTCGGCGACCCGCTGCAGGCATCCCTCCTGCGCCTCGCGCACGCGGGCGTCAGCGTGTACGCGCCGCACACCGCGCTCGACGCCGTCGTGGGCGGCGTGAACGACTGGCTCGCGCGCGCGTTTGGCCCCGGGGGCGCCGTGCGCTGCCTCCAGGAGAAGGAGGAGGAGCCGGGCGCGGGCGCCGGCAGGCTGCTCACGCTCCCCGGCCCCGGCCTCCCCATCGCCGACGTCGTCACTCGCGTCAAGCGGCACCTCGGGCTGACAGGCCAAGGTATCGTTATTTCTTTCGTTGTCTCGGCGGACTCGTCGCCCATTTCGTTTTAATTTATTTCCTTCCAGTCCAGCTCGCCACGCCGTACACCGGCGACCGGAACGTGCAGACCGTCGCCATCTGCGCGGGCTCCGGCGGCTCCATGCTCGCAGGTGTCGACGCCGACCTCTACTTCACCGGCGAGATGTCCCACGTGCGTGCTCTCCTCGGTATCTCGAACTACCGTGCACTGATATGCGCCCGCACAGCACGAGGTCCTCGCCGCCCGGGCGATGAACCGCTACGTGCTCCTCTGTACGCACATTCTCTCCCGCATACACCGTCTTTCGTTTCTGAAATCGTTTGGGCAGGCGGGCACACGAACACCGAGCGCGGATACCTCCCCGTGCTGAAGGCGAAGCTCCTAGACACTCAGGGAGAGGACCCGGCGCTGTCGGGCATGGACGTCCAAGTCAGCGAAGCGGACAGACACCCTCTCGTGGGCCTCTGAGATTTCTTTTGGGGGGAGGTCCAACCAACACAAAGAATTGAAATATCTACATTTGCAAATAACTAAACAACAAAACATAAAACGTGTAGAGAAACAGTTCGGCATCGCGAGAAAACCTACAGCGGCACCGGCGACCTGTTCTCTTTTTGCGCTGGGTGGTAGGGAGGAGGCGGAAAAGGAGGGGAGGGAGGCAGCTCGCATCATCTCATCTACCTTACGAGCGAAGTGCGCGGAGTCTCACCTAGCGTGATGCGGTCGCCGAGCGACAGCGCGATGCCCTGCGTCTTGCTGCGGATGCGCACGTGCCCCGCGATCGCGCCCGCGTCCGTCTGCTCGATGCTCAGGTTCGCGAGCGCATCCTCGCCGAACAGGCTGCGCGCGTACAGGTTCGCGCTCAGGAACGCGCACGCGCCCGACAGCGCGCCCTCCGGCGTCAGACACGCCATGTTCGTCGAGGCCATGATGTGCGAGAGGTACGCGCGCAGGTCGCTGGGGCATCGAATCAATAAATTAAATAAATAAATAAGAAGTCGTCGTGTCGGGCGGGACGTACGTGATCGACGTGGTGACGTTCACGCGGTTTTCCCACTCGAACTCGGTCCACATGCTGCGGAACTGCGCCTCGTTGCAGTACGCGGGCTTGATGTAGTCCATAATGTCGATGTGGATGTCGTTCAGCACGACGCACGACTCCGTCAAGCCCGCGCCCTCCCACAGGATGTTCCCGAAGATGACGCCGGTCTCTGTCGAGGACACCTGCGAACACAAATAAAAAAACCTGAGAAAGACGCCGGCGGACTAGAGAGAAAAAGCGGACCTTGATCGTCGCCTTGATACTGAGGAAGCTGTGCGGAGCGAGCGTGTGCACCGTTGGCCGCTCGACGAGCTTCAAGTCGCCCAGCGTTGCAAAGTCCAAGCAGAGATTTTGGAGTGTGTCGGCGGTTTGGTTGACCAGCAGCACATCTACGACGAATTTAAGCTGTGCGCCGGACAAACTCCAGAGAAAGGAGGAAAGAAAGACGGACCGAGAAGAATGTCAAAGCCGGCCACCTTGACATAGGCCTCGGCGTACACGGCGTCCGAGAAGCCTTTCAGTCGGGGATGCTCAGTGAACACATACTTGAACAAGTTCAGAGTGACGTACCTGTCAGTTGAGAGATCCTGCTCAAGCTCGAGATAAAGTCCTCTTGGACCTCGCCTGCTCCAGTCGCTCGTCCGACGTCCGCGTCGTACTGGTAAACGAAGGGAAATAAGCCGATGAGAGCAGTCAGCAATAGAAAAAGAAGGTCACTGACGTCGATGACATCGTCTGCTGCCTTCTTCGAGAATTGACGGAAAGTAAGCAGGTCGTCCACCTGCACGATGTTCGCCTTCGTCTCCTTCTCCTTTTTCTCAGCCGCTTTTTTCTGCGATACGTCAAAAGCATGAGCACAAGCGGCGCGCACAGAACAAGACGCGTCCCGCCTTACCTCCTGCGCGTGTATCATCTTGCTGTACGCAGCCTTCGTGTCCTTCAGGAACACCTCCTCGGCGGCCGCCTTGATCTGCAGCTCGCTCAGCGTCTGCAGGCAGTTCATGATGCGCTCCTGCGAGTCCTCGTCGATCGGGATCGTCACGAACTTGGACTGCCCGACGCGGATGACCGAGGCCATGATCAACATCGCCTAGACGTCAAATGAAATGAAAAAAAATAGCACCCGTCAGCGCAAAATGCCTGGAGTAGTCAGAGGACAAATACGTACCTCGGCGCGCAGAGCGTTGGACGCTTGGACGTCCGAGGAGACGTCCGAGAAGCGCAGGACCAGCTTAGCAAGCGTCGCAGCGAGCACGGACCCGGTGTAGAAGTCTCCCTGCAGAATAAGCGCTAAACAGGGAGGAAAGAAAAAGGGTTGAGTATTACTACCCTCTCCCAACAAGCATAAACTTACTTCGCAAGGGAGGCTTCGCAGCCGCCTTGACCGCATCTAAGCGCGCCGTCGACGTGCTCGTGTATGCCGACTCCGTCGCATACGTCCCGTCCGCAAGCACACGGGGCTTTCCAGAGCCCGACGCAGCGGCGCCCTTAGCCTCGTCCTCCCTCTTCTCCTCCTCCTCGCCGCCCGCCTCGTCGAGCAGGCGCTGCTCGGATGCGAGGATGGGGATCTCGCCGAGTACGGTGCGCAGCGCCTGGAAGGCGGCCTGGATCGCAGGCGGCGCGTCGCAGTACTCGCCGACGATCCAGAGTGCGCCGCGGAAGACCTTGCCGGACTTGATGTCCCCGAACGTCTGCACAAGCTTCTCGGTGATCGTCGGCCGGAGGTCGGGGAACTTCTCGACGACCTCGCTGAGCAGATCATTTCAGTATGTTGATAGTGTGAAGAGAAAAGGTAAAGGAAGATGTACCGGACGAAGGCGATGACATCTACGGCAGCAGGGTTGTTTGACTCGCCCAGGAATTCCATGAGCGCATGCACGACGCTGGCAGCAACTTCCGAAAATTTGACGGCACAAACATGGATGGACTGGATGAGCAGCTGGCGGTAGTCCGAGATCTATAGATTACAATTAGAACAAAAATGCCGAAACGTTTATATGAAGCTGCTTGACCTTCTCGTAGTCCTCGGTCATCGTGCGTTGCAGCTGCTTCTTAAGAAACAGCACAACCTCTTCGACGTTCCTGCTCGTGACCATTGCTAAGCCGATTTTGATTGCTTTTCGCCGTACTTCCAGGTCGGGACTTCAAACAGGACCGTCAGCGCGGAAGCAATCGAGACATTAAAAAAAAAAGTAAATACCTCGATAATATGCGCAGAATGTCCATGACGAGAGAGTCCATGACGTGCTCGTGCTTTTGCCGGAGTACCTCAAGTCTGTCGAGGACGATGAGCTTTACGTTGTTGTCTGATTCCTTGGCGGCAAGCTCGATGAAACAGGAAGTAGCAGCTGTTTCGTGGTCAATTAATTAGGCCTAATTTCTACAATCCTAATCCTCACCTTTAACAGCCGCGGGATTTTGGGTCAAGCTGGTGAGCGTAGTAGCCGCCTCGTACTTGACAGAATGTGACGATGCGGTGAGGAGTTCAAAGATGCAGCGGATGTACCGCGCGCGGTGCGCAGATTCTGTCTTGCAATCGAGGCGGATGACCTCGATGATGCTGAGCTGGAGCTGCTCGTCGAAGCCGGGGATCTGGTCGTACACGCCGAGCACGTACTCGACCGCGCGCGGCATCGCGCAGTTCGCGAGGAAGACGAACGCGTTGCGCTTGCACGTCGCGTCGCTCTCCGCGGCGAGGAACGTCTGGATGAGCTCGGGCGCATCGGGGATGAGGTGCTCGAACTCCCGGTAGATCGTGTACACCGCGAAGACGGCGTTCTTGCGCACGTACGAGTGCCGGTGCTCAAGGCACGAGCGACACGTCGGGATGAGCGGCTCGAGCAGTTCGGCGTCCTTTGAGATCTTTTGCAGAAAGCGTAGCGTCGCGCCGCGGATATATTCGTTGGGGTGTTGCTAGCGCGGAGGTTAGCTCTGGCCGAGGAGGGGAGATATGCTTCACTCACAAGATCATTTCGAATGGCGTTGCTGCAGAATTTGTTCAATAATTATTGAATTGACACACAGATACGTCTGCTGCGCACCAGACTAGGATCATCTCCTGTTTCAGTTTCCCGTTCTCGTCGTACTTCGGGCAGACCTCCCAATAGAAATGCAGCAACTTCTTGAGTTGCTTATTCCGCGACGGCAGCACATATTGGATGATGGGCATGAGGAGCTGGGGCTACGCGCGTTTAAATTTGAATTTAGTCCCAAAACATGAGCGACTCGACATCGAGCGCACCTGCGAGTTCCCGTTTATCGTGGACACGATGATCCTGCGGAGCGTGTCGACCTTGACCTCGTCGGAGCCCTTCTCGAGCGCGGACCGCAGCTCCTGAAGCGTCGGTGTCTCGGAGCTGTCCTCGAACACGACAGTATAGCATGTCGCGTCTGCTGAGGACATTGTTGCGGGCGACAAAGGTGAGGAGAAGACGAGAGGAGATGTGGAGGACGTGCCAGACGACGAGCAAGCTATTACTTGGACTTTCACGACGACGCGTGCTGCCACGAAGTCCCTCGGTATTTGCCGGACAGCAATCTTGCCCTCCGGCTCAGTTCATGTTGGCTGCTCCTTGCGTCCGACATTCGACTCGTCGGCTTGGCCTCATCAAGGTTCTTTATTTTCATCTTTTATTGGGTGTGTAACTAGACTTGGAAATCGTCCTGGACATTTGCTATTTATATCCATCCAAGTTTTGGCGTAAGTGCATATATCCATCTCGCAGACCGTTGCTGAACGCCCGACAAAAAAATCTCATTTTGGCACGACATCTTCATTTAGTTCACTATGCTCCCAAGACTAAGCCAAGACCTGCCCACCTTTCCTGGACCGATTTTAGACGAAGCATATCTCAAGGAAAAATATCCAAACTTAATCGACTCGAATTCTGGAGTTGGACCGGACTGGAAGAAAAATCCTAAATCCGCGTTAGCAAATTTCATGATGCATAGGCTACTCGAGGGTGCGCCGGAGTACCGAGTACAAAGTGGATTGCTGTACGGCAAGAGAATAATGCGGTGTGCTCAATCTGTTTATTTCATACCAAGTACCTACCAGGTCCTAATATATTACACGCAGAGCAGAGGTCGCGGTGATGGAGGATGTGGTCAGCGTGGGTGACGCAGACAACAAGAGAAAGGCGGAAATAATAGCTGCATCAGCGGCTCTTCATAGGATACTATCAAGAGGGCTGGCTCGTCTTTCGGTCTATCTGTTTGTTTATTTTCTGCATTTCACCATTTTCTCAGGGGAAAGGCCGCCCGCTGCAGGAGCGCCTGCTGAAGCACAAGCAGAGGTCGAACTCTCTGATGGGGCCAAGGTTGGGTATGAACGAGCAAGGCAGTTTATGGATTATTATTGTCACCGGTTCGAATTTGGACAACCCTCCGTCGACTTCGACGAGAAACATGGCCAACAGTCAGACTGGGAAGCCATCTTGACAGTCGGGAGTAGGCGAATCGGTATTGGAATAGCAAAGGTGAAAGATGATGCTTTACGAAATTGTTACTTGGACGTCGTCCAGTATCTGGAGAAATGCGACTCCCAGCTGTGGAAGGACTTTGTCGCAAAGGAAAGCATCGATCAGTTTCTCCAACTTCCTCAAGGCTTTATCTCAACACTGTTCAGGTAGAAGGCTAATTGTACTTTTCGTCCTTCACTCTACTTTTTTTCCCTTTTTACTCTGCCAGAAGTAGCAGGAATTCCAGAGTTTCCACGTTAATTCAATGAGATCTTTTGCCTTCATTCCGTAATAACAGTCATTTGATACATATTAGTCGAAGATTGCAATATCGGATATAGAGAAATAGAAGGACTCCACAATATCTGACACCTGTTGTACACTTTCGCCGTATGCCCATAACATTCATCCGTAAAATGTTCCATCGAGGAGGTAAAGCACACCATTCATCGCCTGTGCAGAACACGGACGTCAAACAGTTTAACCTAACTCAAATATAAGATAACGAAGAGCGCACCTCTGTCCTGCTTGCAATGGTGATATTATCATTCAGCACGATACGCGCCCACTCGGGCTTTTCGCTGTCACTCTCGACCTCCCCGTGCACCTCCGATTCCGGCGAGCTAACGGTGATGACAATGCCTTCGAGGAGCGCCTCGAACTGCGAGGTGGGCGAAAGGCGGATAGGGTGTTGCTGAGCGGCTAATGCGTTAGTCGAAGAGCTAGCAGAAAGGGGTAGATTAGACGCACGGGAACGATGTGTGCGCTGACCCAGCGCTCGCAGTTCTCTCGCGAGCGCTCGTCGAACTCCTTTTCCGATATAATCGTCCCGTCTTCTACGGGTGCAGGACCCTGATTTCTACAAACCGACTCGTAAATTCTCGATCTTAACTAATGATTTGTCGCCACTCACGGCTTGCGCGCGAGCGCCATGACGGCCTTGTTCGTCGGCGCGAACACGGTGAGGCGTGCGTCCGGCCTCTTGAACAGCTCGCCCACATGCGTGTCGCGTGCATACGAATAGAATATCGACGCCGCGCTCTGCACGGTGAGGATGTCGGAGAGCATGAGGCCCGGATCGGCCCTAAAGTCGGCGTCTACTGCTGAATCCATTCCGCAAGATGCACAGGTGCCGAGAATAAGCTGATCGGGCGTCTGAGGAAAGAATCGATCGTCTTGAGCGGATGCGAAGCTTGTTAGAAGAAACGAAAGGAGGAAAGAGTTGAGGAGGCGCATTGTGGTTGCAACGAGGTGGAAGTATGACGAAAGGAGGTAAGAGGCCGAATCCGATCCTTGGCTCCAAATCCAGTCTGAAGCTCTTATTTGCCAGTTACATGGTTAAAAATGTAAATTCAAGCATACTGTATTCAAGTTCAGAATCGGACAGATAAAACAGATAAAACATTCAGAAATAAATGCAAAGAAAATAAGAGAGGCAAAAGGAAACGAGTGCACGTGATGATTACTATTGCATTCACAGAGGCCGCTTATGTAAACAGATTTACTGCATGCGCAAATCGGAATCAACAGTCCTTCACTGGCTCCAGACTCCTCGAAATGTCGTGCTCCATCCTGTGAGGTCTCTACAGGTACAGATGCCTATAGTACGGTACTTCTCAGGTTGAATATAGAAAATCTCAAAGTCTCGGATCTCCGCCCTTTCCTTTCTCATGGATGTTTTGCCGACAAACCTGCGATGGACCGGGCGTTCTCAATCCACTGGAAATTCTTGGAGATAGGACGCGATGACAATACCAATTTAGAGTCCTCATGACTTACGCCTTACAAAGCTTCGAGCGGCTCAATCGCATGCCGAGCCAGATCGAAGGAACGATTGCGTGCGTGCGCGCGCACCCTTCCGGTGCCTGCGCCCCAGCTCCTCGATCTATAAATTCCTTTTGAATCTCGCGCTGCGGCTTGCAGCTCTCCTTAGTTCTCCTCCCCTACCACTCTCAAATCGACCGTCATGTCTGCAACCACTCTGGAGTACGATACGAAGGGCATGCCCTTCCGCCGCCTCGGTCCCAGCGGCCTGCGCGTCCCCGTCTTCTCGCTCGGCGGATGTGAGTTCAAATTCGTCTGAATATTCCTTTTTCTCGCGAAAGCTGACAGATTGCCATTCGTCGCCGACAGGGCTCACCTTGGGCGGAACAGTGGTGGGAGACCCCGTCAAGGCGGGTGCTCTCCTCTTTCCCTCACAAAGCAATTTAATCCTCAAGTGCTGACTATCGTGTAGGACATAATCCGGACCGCGTTTGAGAACGGGATCAACATGTTTGATACTGCCGAGGGCTACGAGAAGGGAAAATCCGAAGAGGAGATGGGTCGCGTGATCAAAGAACTCGGCATACGGCGCAGCGAGCTCGTCATCTCCACCAAGCTCTTCTGGGGCAAGGACAAAAGCCCGAATGCAGGCGGGCTCTCGCGCAAGCAGTACGTTCCGTAATCCTCCTGTGCGGATTTGTTCTCAAGTCTACCCTTTTTTTTTTTGAAAAATTTAAAAGTATCATCGAGGGGACGCAGGCGTCGCTCGAGCGCCTTCAAATGGACTACGTTGACGTTATCTTCGCGCACAGGCCTGACAAGTCTGGTCCGTGCGCTTCTGTCTATATTCAGCTACTTATCTCTGTGCTTACATTCTAAAAAAACCCCGAATTGCTTTTCTTCTTCCCGAGGACAGTTCCCATCGAAGAGACCGTTCGCGCATTCAACTATGTTATCGACAAAGGTTGGGTAAGCAGCTATTCCTTCGTACCGCTTCCTCGGCCTAAGAAGTTGAGTGCGTGAATTCTAAATCTAGGCATTCTACTGGGGGACGTCGGAGTGGGACGCGCTCGAGATCGCAGAGGCATACCGTGCGTTGATCAACTCTCTGAGATTCCATCTCGGCTGATATTCTCTTACCTGAATTCCAGATGTCGCGGAAAAGCTCAATCTCATCCCGCCCATCGCAGAGCAGGTTCAGCACAAGTGAGTCTTGTACAGCTTGCACCCCTCTCGAAGCCCCGATTGACACTTCGATAACAGCATGTTCGTGCGCCAGCGTCCGGAGGGCGAATACGCGTACGTGTCGCGCGCTTTTTTCTACCCCCTCGATGAAACTTAACGAATGCGCAACTCACTTTTTAGGTCTATCTACGCGAAGTACGGCATCGGCACGACCGTCTTCTCCGCACTCGCCGGGGGCCTACTCACCGGAAAGGTTGGCTTTTCCCCCTTCCTGTCCATTCCCTCAAAACGAAGATTGAGTACTGACTCGCCCGTGCAGTACAACGGCGGGAACATCCCCGCGAACTCGCGCTTTGAGAACCACAAGGATTTCTTCAAGAGCACGATCAAGAGCTTCAGCGAGGAGGAGGGCCGCAAGAAGTTCGACAAGGTCGATAAGCTCATCGAGCTAGCCGAAAAAGGTTCGTCTCCGTCTTCCCCTCCTTCTTCCCCCATTTATCGGAGACGCATACGGCTCTCTATACAGAGCTGAACTGCAAAGTGGCGCACCTCGCGCTCGCGTGGGTCGCGAAAAAGCCGAGCACGAGCACAATCATCCTCGGTGCTTCGCGCCCCGAGCAGGTGATCGACAACCTCAAGGCGCTCGAAGTCATCCCCAAGCTTACACCGGAGCTCATGGACCGAATCGACAAGATTCTCGAGAACACGCCCGAGCCCGCGGTCTGTCTGCTTTTCTTTCGTGAGCCTGGCGTAATCTTACTCTGATATAGAACTTGTTCGGCCGTCCAGCGTTGGACACGACGTTCAAAGCACTCTATTGAGCTTTAGCGAGTCTGCAAGAGGGGCTTAGGACAAAAGGATGACAGCGTAGAGCGTAGATTTTCACGTAAGAGGGAAACTGAGCTTTCCTGTGTGGGCGGCAAGGACGATTTGTCCTTGCCATGACTGGTGCAAGTATTCATGTTGAACTACAAGACAATGTGTTTCGATATGTCGAGGATGAAATAGTCGGAATAAAAAGTAAAAGAGAAAAAAGACGCCACATGAAACACAAGGACAAGATATGAAATCTACAAAGGAGTAATACCAAGGAACTCCTGAACTCGGCGAAGTTTTTGTGCCCTGTTCCCATTGTGTGCCAGCCCGTACATTTGGCACAAAGGATTGAGCTGAGCAACTAAGATGTAACCAATCAGAGATCTATTCTCTTTCAAAACATATTTGAGGGCACATACCAGTCATCGCTCGTAGTTCCGCTGGGGTCTGTGGGAAGACAACGTGGGGTGGAAGTTGTTGTCCGTTCGGCATTAATGGCTTGAAGAGTAGCACTTGAGCATTGGCCTGGACGTAGTAGCGGATGCTGGCTCTACCAGTGGAAAATAACAATGAGTATGACTCGATACTTCTGTAAAGACAAATGGGTTGCTCAACTCGTAGTGCATCCTATCAATTCTCTCTGTCAATCTACCCATATGTTCTCCCATTTCCTCTGTCCGCTGCTCCACTGCCACCATCTGTTGCTGCATTGCCGCCATCTGTTGCTGCATTGCCGCCATCTGTTGCTGCATTGCCGCCATCTGTTGTTGCATCACCACCATCTGTTGTCGCAGATCACCAACAGACACTGTCTGATACACAAGGTAAGCAAGATTGGCAGCAGCAGAAGACTCAGAGAGATAACGTACTAAATTATCAATAGAAATCAAAACCTCATTTATAGCACCATTGATGTTTGGGAATCGCATGAGCTGTTCGCACACCATGCCAATATGGTAGACCATAGCATGATAGTCCGGTTGCAGACCGTACATAGGAAAAATGAAACATATGAGGCCATCCATAGCAGTCGCAGTAGGAGTAGGAGAGGAGGTTCAACTCGGCTCTGCATGTAGGTTCAGTCCGACGCACCTCAGGCTTAAATAAAAAAGGGTCTCCTTGGCTGACACGATGGTGGTGGCTGACACGATGGTAAGTTGGTTAACACGAAGGTAAGTTGGCTGACACAAAGGCAATGGCTGGCACGAAAGTAAATTGGCTGACACAAAGGCAGGAAGGTAAGTTGGCTGACTCGAAGGTGAGTTGGCTGACACGAAAATATTGCTGTCGCTAGTCGGGGTTTCTCCTGCTAAAGACCGAGAGGAACAGTTGGGAGAATCTTGGACTAGTGAGCTCGAAGTCGAACGAAGTCTCAGTACGAGAGCTGAGACACAGTGGATCCTTAAACCGCGTGTATTACGTAAGGTACGTATATGCGTAAATAGACACACTTTCCAGGACCACTGCATCCTAAGCCTCGTTACAGAACACACACAGACACACAGACACACAGACACACAGACACACAGACACAGACGAGAAAACAAAGCAGAGTATAAATACATCCAGAAAGTAGATTCTTAGGCAGATAAGTCATTAGAACCGATTGAAAGTGATTGATTATCATAAGGCGGGCATCCAGGACAATAGATAGAACACCCTTCATAGTCGTATCACACCCGAGCCATCTAACCCGCGCGGTCGTGCTGCGCCCCACGCCGCGCTTTCCTCCGCGAACGAATCCGAATCAGGGACACGCCCGTTCCCATTGACCTCGTGATGGTCGTCCTCTTCATCATCCACAGAGAATGGGCCCCCTCCACCTCCCATCATTGCCTCCTCCTCTGCATTTCGTGGCAGACGCGTGAAGCTCTGGCGATCGCGACGCCCCCAGGGGAAGGATGGCCGCCAGCCCGACCCACGTACACCTGAAGATCCTGAAGTGCCACGGCCGGGGCCAGAAGGGTTTCCCCAGGGGTCCTGCCCTGTGAGCAGGCGTTTGAGGTCGCGCGCATTCTCGGCGAGTGCGTAAGGGGTGAAGCTGGTATACCACCGGCGTGGCGAGCTGCCTAGCGGGAGAGCATCGTATGTGTCTACATCGTGGTCGCGTCGGCGTTTGATGAGCCTATGCAGGGCCAGGAGAGCGAGGAGTGTTAAAGAGAGTGCGAGAAGGCTGAGTAGAAGGTGGTGTAAGTGCACTTTTTTTCCAGTGTCAAATATCGGATAAGCGCTCGTACATGACTATGACCATCACAAAGGTTTTCCAGTACGCATAGCGGTCGGGTACAGGACAGGCGAACTGCAAATTATGAACGTCGGGATAGCGCGCATAACATAAACTTATCAGCTCACTTTTGTTCTCCATTCAATGAAAAATGCGCAAGCGTCATCGTCTTCGGGCGGAAGCTGAGCAATAAGTTGCGGCTTGCCTATCAATTGCGAATTGCAAATTATTAGCGACTGAGTAGTATGATCATACGACGAAGTAGATGCACACCTTCTGCAACAGAATCGTCACATATGAATCGGATAGCCGTCGACGCCTTCATACTATCCGACTGTGGACAGCTCGAGCCTCCCATCAGGAGGAGGACCGGATGCCTATCGCGTACATGCAGCGTTGAGTTCGCCTGTCTATATATTATATACCTTTTTAACCTTTAATCAAGAGTGTCTTAAGATAAAGGACGTACCCAATAGATATGTCGCCGCGCGCGCCACGCGTGAACCCACCGACGTCTTGCGGGCGATCAACGCGCGGGTTCCAGAGGTCGCTGACGACGCTCCTGCAGACATTAAGAGTAAAGTTACGGCCTGTATGCGAAGTGAATACATAGTCCGAGCTGGTAACAGAGTAATTATAATAACAATAAATAAATCATCAGTACGGTTCATCGTAGTACGCGTTACGCACCTCGCGCTCAACGGACTGAGGTCGTATGAGTGCCCGCAGTCATGCGCAGTACACGATTTTGGCTCGTTTTCCGCCGCATTCGTCGCTGTCAGCAGCGCTACTATCACAGCGAGCACGCTGTGTCCCAGGCCGGGAGAGGTCTTCATCGTTGTCGTCGTCGTCGAGGACGGCGTCAAGATGGCGGTCTGACTTACATAATAACGTGGGAAACGCACCGGTTTAATACTTGCTCAATGATTGGTTGCCGATTCCCGCAAACTCCCTCTTCGTCGTTCGTAGCGAGCAGACATACACGCCATGGCGTCGACCTTTTTGCGCCGCCAGCTCGCGCGCTCGTCGCCGCGGGCGGCGCTCTTTAGCAACGCCAGTACCGGCGCTAACACTGTTAAGCGTGGTCTGCAGACGAGCGCCGTCCTAAGCCAAGCGGAGCCCTCGGAGCACGTCGAGACGAGAGAAACGAAGCGGTTTATGGACGTGCACACTGTCGAAGACCTTCAGGGAATAACGGCGTCGGATCTTCTGGCGGAGACGGGGACGAGGAAAGACGCGCAGATGCGGCATTTCACCGGTGCGTTGACATGCATGGTTTCTTGTTCGTTCACGATGCTAATGGTTTAATAGTCAACTTCGGGTGTGTATCTTTCAAAAATATGTAAAAATAACTTGACTGACCAACTTGAAGGCCTCAACATCCTGCCGCCCATGGCGTGCTTCGGTTGATATTGGAATTGAACGGCGAAGAGATTTTGCGTGCAGACCCGGTATGCTTCATCCTCTCGTTCCTTCATTCACATCTGACGTCTAGATATAGCATATTGGCCTTCTTCACCGTGGAACGGAGAAGCTGATTGAGTACAAGACATATACTCAGGCTTTGCCATATTTTGACAGGCTGGATTATGTTTCCATGAGTGAGTTCGGACGAAGCCACCAACCGAACAGCGTTGACAGTGAATGCAGTGACCAATGAATTGTGCTACTCCCTTGCGGTCGAGAAGTTGCTCAATATAGAGGTGCCTGAGCGTGCCAAGTGGATCCGTACATTGTTCGGCGAGATCACGCGCATTCTTAACCATCTAATGGCCGTCCTCACCCACGCCATGGACGTTGGCGCCCTCACCCCCTTCCTATGGGGCTTCGAGGAGCGCGAAAAGCTCATGGAGTTCTACGAGCGTGTGTCCGGAGCGCGCTTGCACTCCGCATACATACGACCGGGCGGTGTTGCGTTCGACCTGCCGCACGGGCTCCTCAACGACATATTCCAGTGGGCGACGCAATTCAGCTCGCGCGTCGATGAGGTCGAGGAGGTCGTCACCGGTAACCGTATCTGGAAGCAACGCACGATTGGCATCGGTACGGTCACTGCACAGCAAGCGATGGACTACTCGTTCTCTGGTGTCATGCTCCGCGGCTCTGGCATCAAGTGGGACTTGCGCAAGGTCGCGCCGTACGACAAGTACGACGAGGTCGAGTTTGATGTCCCAATTGGCAAGAACGGTGACTGCTACGATCGCTACCTCTGCCGTGTCCAGGAGTTTCGCGAGTCGCTGAGAATTATCGACCAGGTAGGCTCTTAAACAATTCCGTTTACCATCTCGTTGCTCATATTCTCTAAGTGCCTCAACAAGATGCCCACGGGCGCGATCAAGGTCGATGACCACAAGCTCGTTCCGCCGCCGCGCGCGTCGATGAAGGAGAGCATGGAGTCGCTCATCCACCATTTCAAACTTTTCAGCGAGGGTTACTCCGTCCCTCCTGGCGAGACATATTCTGCTATCGAGGCACCCAAAGGCGAGATGGGTGTCTTCCTAGTCTCGTACGTCTCCCCCCTCCCCTTGTTCCTCTTTTTGTTTCCTTTAGATTCTTTATTTGTGTCTGACATCAATGCACACGCAGCGACGGCTCGAACCGCCCATACAAATGCAAAATTCGGGCACCCGGCTTTGCGCATCTTGCGGGCGCTGACTTCGTCATGCGCCACCACATGCTCGCGGACGCAGTCGCCATCATTGGTACCATGGATCTTGTGTTCGGGTGGGTCATTTCAGTCTCGCGGCGATTTTCCACGTACTGATTCTATATTCAAAATATAGCGAGGTTGACCGGTAGTTTGAGCTTAGAGGCGTCGCCGCGACTTGTAGATTATGTCCAAGCGATTTTGATCCTGGAAGCAATCAACAAACCTTTTTTTATTAGCTCCCAGTGCAAGTAGAATACTCCTCTCGCTGCGGCTTAGAAAAAAATTGCATGCTGTATTCCATCTCGAGCCTTTTTGGAAGACGCCGCCCGAATTCAAGAATGGTTTCCTTCACCATGATAGTCGGTAAGATGATTTATGGCTACTTGCATTGCAGATAGCGCAACCCTTGCTTTCTAAATTCACTATGTACAAGGAGTGGACTGTGGACAAGAAGACAGTGAGTCTTTTCTGTTACAAGCGACCGTTGGAAACTCCATCTATCACAAAACTGTGACGGCACCTACAGCACAATATCCCAAGATTAAGAATCCAACATGGCGCATTATTAGACGTAAATAGTGCTTTATGTGAACAATTGATACCATGTGTGTGTGAGAGAGAGAGAGGAAAGACTTCAGGAATTGTGAGAGACAATGCAGACTAATCGTAAAGACCAAACTTTTTGAAAACGACATTTCTTTCTTGGCACATGGCCTCCGTCTGCGGCAAATGATACTGTATCCAACTGCTATCCTGAATACTTAGCGAGAGCCTGCGTAACATCTTACTGGATGTCACAAGTTGACTGGCTGTCTTGTCCCATCCCGCTTCGTCATCAGCCTTTCGACATTTGATCATTAGCTCCTCCACAGTGTCCGGTAGGGCGCTCATGAAATGGCTTGGAACAGGGTAGGTGCGATAATTCCAACTGATGTCCAGGACGAAAGATAGAACGTGAGTGCATGCGGCACAGAAAGTGGTCAACGCGTGAATATATTCACGGCCACTCGGAATAAAATGTGCTTCTACTGTCTGTGCATCCGACAGATATGGCGCGATGACGCGAATAAGCTCGAGATTGGTAGCGCAGTCCCCCAGGAAGCGGAAGAATTCCCAAGCCCAGCCGCGGACGCTCTCCGGTCGTCTCACGAGGGAAAGGAAAGGAAAGACTTGACCTTCTACGCAATTGAAGAATTTAATTGTGCTCCAAATTGATTTTTCTAATTCGGTAGCCGACCCCGGGATGTCAGGATAACTAGTCAGGTCGCCGAGAGAGTCCTCTTCATCGTGTCGGTTCCGGGCCCAACCAGATAGCGTGATACTATCCAGCATGGGGAATCGAGGAACTGCCTTACACAGGCAAGAAAGAAGGGCAGGAATGTCGCCAATGAAACCCTTCGCAGTGTTTAAGAGGCGGAGCTCCTTCAATGATGGGAGCTCCGAGGTGGCCAACGCTGGCAGAATAGCCGTTAAGTCCTTTCCGAGAAAAGGAGCAGCCATTATCCAGAACGACTGCACGTTTGGCATGCGTCTCAGTAGGCATACAAATAAGTCTGTTGAATTCGATGGTAGCAACACGCGTACAGGCCATTCGTCATCCATGTAATCGAGGTGAATTATGGCGAGTTCATGAGTCCAAGGGCCAATAAACGGGTCTCGAAGGGCCCTCATGAGAGTCTCCGGTTCCATGTCCGAGATGCAACACACACGCCCTATTGATTTGCGTGCCGGATGGAACCATGAGCGCTGAACAAGGCACAAGCTCTGGAGGTCGGAATTCAGCGCAACTGCGTTATCGAATGTCTGGGGGTCGCAAGATCGTCCGAGTGTCTCGGCACGTAAAGCATGCAATTTCGTGGTCCGCTCGTGCTCGAAGATACCAACGAGGTCATCGAGGATAATGTGCCAGGGAAACTCCACTGCACTCGTAGCAGGGTGTGTGACAGAAGACGAATCCCTGTCTTGATTCTGGGACGACACCTCCGTCTGGCTCAGCGTGCCATCTGCACTGCGCTCTGGCGAGATTATCAGCTCGCGGCGATGTTCAGCGACACGCAGATAAATTTCATCCGTCGCTCCCAAAGTCACTTCTGCGGGGGAGAATGTCGGGTCGCGGAGAAGAGCGAGAAATAGATCGATAGCGGATGCTACGACATCGTGTGTGAGCACAAGGCTTGCGAGCAAGGCATCCGAATGTGTTAGGAATGGGATGCTGAGATTCAGCTTCTTGTCGAATGCTCGACAATTCTCGTTGAGAGTCTCGATGCTGACCATAGTGGTATTAGGTTGACTTTGTTAAAAAAAAGTCTATGACTCGAGGTTGAGTACTGAGCAATTATGTAAGTTATGTTGTAAACTTATCAATACTATCATTTGCTTTGTCATGCGCCACTGCGTGCTCGCGCGTGCTATAATTCCTCGTTTGTTGATTCTAGATTCGACATTATAGTGAGGTTGACCGGTAGTTTGAGCTTAGAGGCATCTCCGAAAACTGTAGATTATGACCAAGCAACTCTGATCTGGAAGCAATCAAGAAAGCTTTTTAAACAAGTTCCTAGTGCTAGTGAAATGCCCCTGTCGCTTGAAACTTTGCTTACTGTATTCCGTCTCAACGGTTTTTGGAATATACCGCCCGTTTTAAGTCGAATTCAAGAATGGTTTCTTTAACCATGATATTAAGTAAGATGATTTATGGCTACTTGCATTGCAGATAACGAGGAATAAGAAATCAACATGGTGCAGGGCCTGATATCATCGGACGTAAGCGCAGTGCTTCAGATTAGGACATCAGTGTCATGAGCATTGATGAAGGGAGAAACGACTTCGGGACATCGGAGAGGCAAAATAGACTATTCATGAAGACCAATCGTTCTGAACTCGACACACCTTTCCTGGCACATAGCCTTTGTCTGCGGCCAGGAGGTCTGCTCAGTAAATAAGTGCCTTCGACGAGGACGGGGCGCGACACCGAATGACAGACTACGTAGCTTCCTCCTGGATGCCACGAATCGACTGGCCGTCTCATCCCATTCCTCTCCATCATCTACGTATAGACATCGCACCGTAACGTCTTCCACAGTGTCTGGTAAGAGGTCCATGAAGTGGCTTGAAACAGGCTCGGGATGGCTGTCATGCCTGATGTCCAGGAAGAAAGATTGAACATGAATGCATTTAGCACAGAAAGCGTCCACTGCTTCCCAGCTATCCGAATCAAAGCGCACTTCTACTGTCTGCGCATCTGGTAGATATAGTGCAATGACACGGACAAGCTTGAGGTCGACAGAGCAGCTCTCTCGGAAGCGGAAGCACTCCCAAGCCCAGGTGCGCACACTCTCCGGTCGTTTCACAAGGGAAATAAAGGGAAAGACCCGGCGATCTACGCAACTGAAGAACTTGACTGTGCTCCATATAGATTTTTCTAATTCAGTTGCCGACCCTGGGCGCTTAGGATAGCTAGTCAGATCGCCGGGAGAGTCCTCTTCTTCATCGTGTCGGTTCCGGGCCCAACCAGATAGCGTGATACTATCCAGCATGGGGAATCGAGGAACTGCCTTACATAGGCAAGAAAGAAGGGCAGGGATGTCGCCAATGAAACCCTCCGCAGTGTTTAAGAGGCGGAGCTCCCTCAACGATGGGAGCTCCGAGGTGGCCAGCGCTGGCAGAATAGCCGTTAGGTCCTTTCCGAGAAAAGGAGTAGCCATTATCCAGAACGACTGCACGTTAGGCACTCGCCTCAGTAGACGTTCAAAGAGGTCGGTTGATTTCGATGGTTGCGGCGCACCTGCAGTCGATTCGCCATCGAGGTGAATTATGGCGAGTTCGCGAGTCCAGGGACCAGCAAGCGGGTCTCGAAGGGCCCTCATGAGCGTGTCCGGTTCCATGTCCGGGATGCAGCACGCACGCCCTATTGCTTTGCGTGCCGGATGGGACCATGAGCGCTGAACAAGGCTCAAGCTCCGGAGGTCGGAATTCAGCGCAACTGCGTTATCGAATGTCTGAGAATTGGAAGATCCTTCGAGTGTCTCGGCACGTAAAGCATGCAATTTCGTGGTCCGCTCGTGTTCGAAGATGCCAACGATGCCATCAAGGATAATGTGCCAGGGGAACTGTACTGAACGTGTGGCAAGACGTGTGACAGAGGACGAACTCCTGTCCTGATTCCGAGGCGACGCCTCCGTCTGGCTGAGCGTGTCATCTGCACTACGCTCTGGCGAGACTATCAGCTTGCGGCGATGTTCCGCGACGCGTAGATAGATATCATCCGTCACTCCCAATGTCACTTCTGCGGGTGAGAATGTCGGGTCGCGGAGAAGAGCGAGGAATAGATCGATAGCGGATGCTACGACATCGTGTGTGAGCACAAGGCTTGCGAGCAAGGCATCCGAATGTGTTACGAACGGGATGCTGAGATTCAGCCTTTTGTCAAATGCTCGATAATTCTCGTTGAAAGTCTCGATGCTGGCCATGGTGGTGTAAGGAAGACTTTGCTAGCATACCATAGCGACAGCCAGATTTATGTGTACACCTCTTTACGTAAGGATTTTTTTGTCTTTATCTTCGATTGCCAGGTAGTTCGATGTCTAGTTCTAATCGCGGTGAATTCACCAGGCAACATTACATCGTACCACATCGCAAAAGCAATCTGTAAATTCCGGTAACGCGTCCGACGTGTCAGGATCCGACTCGGTAGAATATAAGATGCCTATGGGCCCTACTATAGGACTCTCTGAGGATCAGTTCATAGACCTATTCATCAAACCGCAGGGATTTCTATTATGTGCACGTACCGGCCATGTCAGGTCACAGATGCACAAAAGATCTCTTAAAGCAAGCGGTGAAACGTATTGAGGATCCCAGGAGGCGGCACGTCAGGTCAAGCTCCTCCTTCGAATTTGTACTCGGCGGACTCGTATAAATCATTTGTGGCCCGCACGTAGCCCTTTCGCATTGTCTCGTTCTCCTGCAGCATTACCAGAGCTAGAAGTAGAAAAGGTGGGAGTCGAAATGCAAGTAGGCCTGCATCCATAACACTGCACACCCCAAATCCGGCGAATTTCGCCATAAAGCGGAAAACGTCCTTGCCACTTTAGTAGCTAAGTATGGGATTGTTCGCATTCTGACAGGCATGGCGAAATTCGCCATGTGTCGGGCTCTCAGAGAGCGCAGTGTCGACGGAATGAACACGGTCATGAACCCTACGAAGTTCAGGTCTCGCAACGACTCTGGCGCAAGGAGAGAGGGTGACTCGTTTTCGGCGTCATTGGCGAGCGGTCCGCGCGCGCACCACTCTCGATCGTCTCCCATACCCCCGTTTGTCATTAACCAATAGGACTGTTATTTACTTATCATTTATCTCCTTTTATCATCCTCCCTTTATCTCGTAGAGTAAATAGCTTTTCCGAAAGCCCGAAAACCATTAGCATAAAAAGAAGCTTTATTCTTTCGCCCACCTCAGACGTTCGCACCGCCACGCGATCGACTGAGGTGAGCTCTTGTTATTATACAGTTTCTATTATACTTTTACTTATTAGACTATTAAACTAGCTTACCGTGTATTAGGTTAGTTTACTATGATAGACGTTCGCACTGCCGCGCGATCGACTGAGCTTACCGTGTATTAGGTTGTCTCTCGCGCGGACCCGGTCTCACCCTACAACATTATATAATGTTGAGTAATTAAATTATCTTCGAAGCCATCTGGGACACATATGGGACTTCTGTAACACCTGTGACCTCTTGATAGGATAGTGCATATATACTGTCAACCTCGAGATCTGTCCAAATTCTCCTTCATATAATGTCATGTTTACGTTACATACATATTCTCCTCTCATTATATGAAAAATAAGTGCAGATCCAAAGGGAGAAAATGAGTGCAGAAGGCAGAATGGATTGTGTCACACCAAGTTGCAGTTACCAGTTTAGTACAATTTGACAGTATTTTGAGAAATACTGAGCCTGGCTGGCTCACACTTGGTATACAGTACTTTGGTATGCATTAAAGCTCAAAATCACAAAAATAATGAGAAAAAACGGTTGAGAAATGGGTGTTCTAGGCAGGTGTCCCATTGAGTGGTGGTGTCCCATTGACCGGTGAATGACTGTACACTTTGTATTCGTGGGAGAGTTGAAATTGCCTAATGATCTGCACTTGAAAGTTGTACAGAGTAACAACGTCATCACCACACCGCACACAACATCCGCTCTTTCCCCAGCACGCAAAAATGACTCGAGCGACGCGCTTCACGAGCTATGCCGGCGTGCTCTTCACGCTCTACGCGCTCGTCTGGTTCTCCGTCATCAAGGTGCCGTTCGTCGACGCGCACGTCACGGACGAGCTCCTGCCAGTAGTGCGTACACGTGTTCGTGCCCTCTGTGCCTCATCCACGCTGACTGAACCGATCCCGCGCAGCTCCCCTGGTGGCTCCTCGTGTCTTTCGGGTCGTATTCGCTTGGGTCGCTGGGGGTCGGGCTGTACACGTTCAACGACGTGCCAGACGCGTACGAGGGGCTCATGAAGGTACGTGTCTGCCCTCTCTTCGTTTCTTTGCTACTTCGCTAGTGGACATGACTAGCTGCTACTGTTTTTCTTTCTACCCCGACGTGTGACGAGCTGTGATGCTGATTCTACCTGTCGTACGTGCCTGCAGGAAATCGCCGAGGCGAAGAACGACCTGCGCGCAAAGGGCGTCACAGTCGATTGAGCACGACGCTTTCGTGCATCTCCGAACGCCTTATCCGTGCAAAATCCCTCTTCCGTCGTCGTCTTTCCCGCGCACGCGAGACAAATCTGCGAGTGTGAACTATGGCTGTCGCGATATCCGAATTTAAGGCTGCTGCGAAGCTCCTGCTCTTTACGTGCTGCCCTTCCTTTTTGATTACTCTGTTGGCAATCCAAGCGTTGCGCGCTGTGGTAGATAATTATTAGCCGGCTCACACGGACACAATTCTGTATTTAGCATACCAGCTGTATTGTAATGGCACGCTCCTGCGGCGGGAGGCGGTTCACCTGCTCGGGCGTCATCGAAATCACACGCATGATCATTTCCTGAGTTTCATGTCCGGAAGTAAGCACAAACGGAAAGCAGTAATACGGATGAAAGACAAGCAACGAAGCAGACGGTATACGCACCTTCTGCTCGTCCGGGACGCTCCCCAGCGCGCCCAGCACGCCCGCACCCGGTGGCGCCTGTGCAGGCGCGGGCGGGCCGCGCGGGGGCTGCTGGTATTGCGGCGCGCCCAGCGCAGGATATGGCTGGGACGGCGGAACGTGCGCGTACTGGCCCGCATACCCGTTCTGCGGTGGGTAGCCCGGGAACGGCGGGTATGCCGGGGTCTGGCCCGCGGGCGGGGGCGTCGGGCGGTACGCCGCCTGCGTCTGCGCCTGCACGAGCGCCGCGGCCGAGGCTGCGGGTACCGTCTGGGGCGGGGCGGCCTGTGCGGGCGCCGAATACGTCACCAGCGTTTTCTGCCGGAGTCGCTCTTCGTCAGTGTCGCGTGCGGGAGGAGGAAGGGGGAGGGAGAGGAGGCGGGGCGCACCTGCAGGACCTCGAGGTTCACGATGCCCAGCTTGACCATGAGCGGCACGAGCGCGTACCCGATCTGCGGCTGCGCGTTGAGGATCGCGCGCGCCTGGTCGGGGGTCGTTTTCTGCGCGGGCACACGCGCGGCTTAGCGCTAGTAACTATTGGATAGGATATGCGGCGGACTTGCCTGCAGCTGGGTGAGCAGCTCGAGGAGCTGTTCCTCCGGGAGCACCACGGCGGCGGCCGTGGACATTCTAATAGTGCTGAAGCAGCTTGCTTGGGATCTGGACACGGCGAACGCGTCGTCTTCCTTTCCTTCTTGTAAGAATTACAGCAGCAGAACGTCTTCGAGGTTTACTTAGACTCAGAGGAGACTCAGGAGAATAGTGAACACAAGAAATGATAGTATTGGTAAGATTACAAAGCAAAACTTACATAATTGTTGAGTACTAAACGGCCTTCGTCTCGCACATAAGAACTCTATCATCAAACACAGATGGCAAATATCGCTCACTTCACTTTAAACCGCCTGAAATCTCCATCTGCCGCTCGTGGGCTGTGCGAAAGTGAATCAAAGCTGGTCAACTCATCTTTCATCACTTCTACATGTATAAGGCATATCTACGAAGAACCCGCAAAACAGGGTCTTCGTGTTTTCGTAACTTATTCGATATCAGCTAACCTGATAGTATTCTCAGATGTGATCGGTCTCAATTTGGACCCATTGGCTCGTCTATGGAACGCGATCACGGAGACTAACATGGCTTTTGAGACGATACAAATGGAAGTTTGTCTGTATCTCCTACCCGGCATGTTAAGTCTTTTCAAGTCCTTGTTTATCTGGATTCCGTTCCACTGGGATGAAGGCGCTCTCAATCTTGTTGCCTACTTGCGCCGCATTTTTCAATTGCACAAGCATACGCAGCTCATCATATCCTCGTTTTTGCCTCGGTCTGGGAAGGAATGCAGTGGTAGTTTGTGACGGTTCATCCGCGCGCCGACTAATCGTGGTGCAGCGAGCCTCGTGCTCGCAGAGCCGAGACGCTGCACTCGCGGCAGCACGTCCGAGCACGCAACCGGTGCGCGCGGGACCGGGCTCCGCCGGCTTGCGCTCCAACTCCCCCTCAAGCCGAGAGGAGTCCGAGCGCGGCGGCGAAATGCTTGACTTTGAAAGACGGGAGCGACTTCGTGAGCACGTCAGCAACCATGTCGGCGGTCGGGCAGTAGATTAGTTTGATTGTGCCGTTATCGCAGACCCAGCGAAGAAAGTAGTAGCGGATGTCGATATGCTTTGTGCGTGCATGGTATTGGTGGTCCTTCGTAAGTGCAATGGCGGATTGGTTGTCGGAGAAGAGAACCGTCGGCCCCGCGAGCGGCGCGAAGACCTGTGCGATGAGCTGGCGGAGCCAGATCGCTTCCTTCGCTGCGTGCGTGGCTGCGACGTATTCTTGAATACTACGCGACCAAACGTTGATACCGCCTCCTGAGATCCTCAATACGTTTCACCGCTTGCTTTAAGAGATCTTCTCTGCATCCGTGACCTGACATGGCCGGTACGTGCACATAGTAGAAATCCCTGCGGTTTGATGAATAGGTATATGAACTGTTCCTTGGAGAGTCCTATAGTAGGGGCCATAGGCATCTTATGATCTACTGAGTCGGATCCTGACACGTCGGACGCGTTACCGGAATTTACAGATTGCTTTCGCGATGTGGTACAATGTAAAGTTGCCTGGTGAACTTACCGCGATTAGAACTAGACAGTAGAACTACCTGGCAAACGAAGATAAAGACAAAAAAATCCTTACGTAAAGAGGTGTACACATAAATCTGGCTGTCGCTGTGGTATGCTAGCAAAGTCTTCCTTACACCACCATGGCCAGCATCGAGACTTTCAACGAGAATTATCGAGCATTCGACAAGAAGCTGAATCTCAGCATCCCGTTCGTAACACATTCGGATGCCTTGCTCGCAAGCCTTGTGCTCACACACGATGCCGCAGCGTCCACTATCGATTTGTTCCTCGCTCTTCTCCGCGACCCGACATTCTTCCCCGCAGAAGTGACTTTGGGAGCGACGGATGATATCTATCTGCGTGTCGCTGAACATCGCCGCAAGCTGATAGTCTCGCCAGAGCGCAGTGCAGATGGCACGCTGAGCCAGACGGAAGCGTCGTCTCGGAATCAGGATAGGAGTTCGTCTTCTGTCACACACTCTGCTACGAGTTTAGTGGAGTTCCCCTGGCACATTATCCTCGATGACCTCGTTGGCATCTTCGAGCACGCGCGGACCACGGATTTACATGTGTTACGTGCCCAAACACTCAAACGATCTCCCGACCGCACGGCATTCAATAAAGCAATTGCGCTGAACTCCGACCTCTGGAGTTTGAGCCTTGTTCAACGCTCATGGTCCCATCCGGCACGCAAAGCAATAGGGCGTGTGTGCTGCATCCCGGACATGGAACCGGAGACGCTCATGAGGACTCTTCGAGACCCGCTTGTTGGCCCCTGGACTCGTGAATTTGCCATAATGCACCTCGATTACATGGATGACAAATGGCCTGTACGTGTGCCGCTACCATCGAATTCAACCGACCTCTTTAGGTGCCTACTGAGGCGAGTGCCTAACGTGCAGTCATTCTGGATAATGGCTGCTCCTTTCCTTGGAAAGGACTTAACGGCTATTCTGCCGGCATTGGCTATCTCAGAGCTCCCCTCGCTGAAAGAACTCCGCCTTTTGAACACTACATATGGTTTCATTGGGAATATCCCAGCCCTTCTTTCTTGCCTGTGTAATGCCGTCACTCGATTCCCCATGTTGGGTAGTATCACGCTATCTGGCTGGGCCCGGGACCGGCACGATGAAGAGAACTGGTTCGACGATCTAACTACCTATCCTGACCGCCCAGGGTCGGCAACTGGATTAGAAAAAATCCATTTGGAGCGCAATCAAGTTCTTCAGTTGCGTAGATTGCCGGGTCTTTCCCTTTCTTTCGCTTTTGAGACGACCGGAGAGTGTGCACAGCTGGGCTTGGGAATGCTTCCGCTTCTTGGAGGACTGTGCTACCAATCTCGGGCTTATTCGTGTCATCACACCATATCTGTCGGATGCACAGACAGTAGAAGCACATTTTAATCCGAGGAGCCGTGACTATATTCACGCGCTGACCACCTTCTGTGCCGCATGCACTCACGTTCGATTTTTCTTCCTGGACATCGTTTCGGGTTATTGCCCTGTTCCCAGCCATTTCATGAGCGCCCTACCAGACACCGTGGAGGAGATAATGATCACATGTCAAAAGGCTGATGACGAAGCGGGATGGGACAAGACGGCCAGTCAACTTGTGGCATCCAGTAAGAAGTTACGCAGGCTCTCGCTACGTATTCAGGCTCGTCACCCAGATGGCAGTTATAATTTGATACAGTATCATTTGCCACAGACGGAGGCCATGTGCCAAGAAAGAAATGTCGTTTTCAAAAGCCTTGGTCCTTACAATTGCCTCTCACAATTCCCGAAGTCGTTCCTCTCTCATGTATAATCATGGATTTTTTTATACATATGAAGCACCATTTACGTCTAATGATCCGTAATATATCGGATTCTTAATCTTGGGATATTGTGCGGTAAGTGCCGTCACAGTCCTGTGGTAGCTGAGCTTCCAGCGGTCGCTTTGTAACAGAAAAGACTCGCTGTCTCCTCGTCCAGGTTCGCCAGTGCGAAATGCGCGTCGACACTCCTTGTACGTAGTGAATTTAGAAAGCAAGGGTTGCGCTATTTGCAATGCAAGTAGTCATAAACACGGGGACACGTGTACGCACGACGGGCAGGAGCTCGTCCATGACGTGCGCGTCGACGAACGGCACCTTAATGACGGAGAACCATACGAGCGCGTAGAGTGTGGAGAGCACGCCGGCATAGCTCGTGAAGCGCGTCGCTCGAGTCATTTTTGCGTGCTGGGGAAAGAGCGGATGGCGTGTGGGGACGGTATTGGGACGGTGATGACGTTGTTACTCTACAACTTTCAAGTGCAGATCATTAGGCAATTTCAACTCTCCCACGAATACAGAGTGTACAATTTGAATTCAGATTCGTGTTATTATCATAACTATTTCACCCCTTCGGAACCTCCAGTCTCCCGGCTCAGACTTCACATGTAAGTCTCCATCATACATACCTGCTCCAGGTTTTTGCAGCTCTTCTACTTGTTTTTCTACCGTCAGAATTTCAAGCGTCAGAAACTTGAAGGTGACCCCATTTGCAAGACTTGGAGTCCTTACAGAATATACACAATCAAATAGAGCAGCATGACTTGCGGTTGAGGACGTCGTTATCTAGCGCACGGCGTAATTTACACCTGAACGAACGGCTCGAAGAACTACGACAGCGTGGACATCCGTGCTGGTGTTTCTCGCTCATGAGACTGGTTCTGACAAGGCGCGACCGGAACAATCTGAGGACAATTTCGGAGCAATATTGTGGGAAGAGTACAACTCGACGACCCGCTAAAGGTATACGCGGTTACTGGTGCACATAAAATCACGGATATTATTATGGGGCAGTAATGTATACAAATGCATATAAACATCTCAAGTCCGTAGTAGCAAGCCTCCCGCAGAACAGAGCGGTACATCATTACGCATCGTACTGTAAAAGAAAAAGAAAAGATCAACTCTATGCAGGACCTGAGTACAAAAACAAATCGCTCGTACCACAATTTGGAGGGAACCAGGCCACGGGCTCATGTTGCCCGTATTGGAGATATAGAATCTGTTGTCCGTCTACTCGAAGTCAGTACATGTCGAGGACAGTATTAAAATCACACAACTTACACCGAGTGAGTTTTGGTCGAATCTGGCGCACGTGCCAGCCGGAGCAGGCGCGCGACGGATGTTCGGCAAGCGGAAGATGATCTTGATGATCTCCGGGATCGTGTCCGCCGCAAAGTCCACACCGGGGCAGTTATGGAACCCGGCGCCCTGGAGCTGGTAGCTGTCCTTGGGGGGCGTCGGGTCTACCGCCGTCGGGTTCGGGAAGTCCGCGGGCTGGAGGAAAGGATAGTAAGAAGAAGGGAAAAAACAGACGGGATGCACGGTGCTCTTACGTTCAAGTGCGCGTTCTTGAAGCCCGCGAAGAGCAGGTCGCCCGCGCGGACCTGCAGCGGCTGGAACCCGGCGCCCTGCGGGACGAGGTCGTCCTGCACGGCCGCGCGGAACAGGCCGCCGAACTGCGGGTTCAGGCGCATGCCCTCGCGCACGTACCCGCGCAGCAGCTCCGCGCCCTTCGTGTCGTCGCGCGCGCACGCCGCGACGAGCTGCGCGCGCTCCGCCGCGCGGCTGTCGTCGAGGTAGAAGTCGACGACCTGCGCGACGGCCTGCGCGTAGTTCACGGACGAGCCGACCGCGAGCCCGATGACGCACGCGACGAGGTCGCGCGTCGGCCGCCCGGACGCGGCGAGGTTGGCGAGGAAGTCGTGGCACTCTTTCGGCGGCGTCGGCCAGATGGCCTCCTTGACGGACGTGAAGATGCCGACGAGCGGGTTCTGCTGGGGATTAGAGGAGGCTTGCTAGTCATAATGTGTGACACTAACCGACGCCGTGCGTGGAGCAGCCTCTGTGAGGCTCTGCGCGATGAGCCCGTTGATGATCTTCCCGACTTGCGATGCGGCAGACCGGAGAACCCAGCCGTGCTCCGGCTGAATGTTCTCGAACACACACATGAACAGGACAGTGAACATGTCGTACACCTCCTGCTCGGTGAAAAGACCCCGAGGGTTCGCCGCCGTCTTCAATGGGATGCCACACTGTAGAAGAGTTAGATGAAGCTCCCACTTGATAAAAAACAAGTATCGACTTACAAGCTTGTCTGCGGCCCAATGCACAGAGATCAGATTGATAACATCCTTGATGATGTCAACGTACGTCCCAGGCACACCGTCGTACTGGAAGCTCTTCTGCTTGAGCAAGTCGCGCGTCTTCCCTTTGTACCACTCCACATACTGGCCCACAGAGTCCTTGCTGGGGAAGAGCGCATGCCAAACGAGTGCCTTGTCTACGCTGTGCGTCTTCTGGTCATCGAAGGTGAGCATGAAGCCGTAGCCGTCCGTGAGCATCTTCATGTCCGCCTCGTAGATCTGGTGGAACTTCTTGAAGTCGTTGAAGACGTAGCGGATGCCCGTGAGCGTGTTGAGCACCTTCGGGATCGGCGTCGCTTTCGGGCGGTTGAAGTCGTACTTGTCGGCGATCCCGAGCTTCGTGAGGTTCTGGAACGTGACTTGCGGGGTGAAGAAGGGGAACAGCGCGTAGACATTGTTCTGCATTGACGGTCAGCGACTGAACGGCCTGTATAAAGAGAATACCTACAGAAGAATAGTGCCGAGGCAGATGGCGGAACAGGAGCCTGGGCAGCGCAGCGCCGAAGGCGCCGTTGTCTGGGTCGCGCGCGCAGTCCTGGTAGCCCCACGACGTGAGGTTGGTAGGCGTGTAGTCGGTCGTGTAGTACCTGTCCCCGCGCACGAGCGCGATCGCATCAGCAAGAATCGCGCGCGTCATCGTGTACCCGCAGCATATGCCGCTGCCGGGGCCGAGCGCCATGCAGTCCTCCGCCTGGAGGCCCGGGTACAGCTCGAGGTTGTCGATGTGGTTGTACAGCCTGCGCGCGGCGCCCGCGATCTCCGGGTCCGAGGACCACTCCTCGAAGCTCGCGAACTGCTTCAGGCCGAGGAACTTGCGGAACTCGTTCATCGTGCACACGCCCCACTGGCGCGCCTGCTGCATGCCCATGATCTCGATGATGCGCAGCGCGGCGGGCGTGCCCCGCGCGCGGTACGCGCCCGCGCACTTCTCGGTCGAGTCGTGCAGGATCTTCGCGAGCTCGTCGTCCGAGAAGGTCCCGTCCGCCTGGCGCTTCATGCTACAAACAAATGGCGTCAATTAAGGAATTACGTGTCTTAAATATGCGCGTACCCTCCGAATGTACGCTTCTTCGGGTCGGGCTCGACCGTGCTGAAGAGGTTGACCGCAGCCGTCCTGAAATCGTTCAGATCGACCTGGTCGAGCGCCTTCCCGTTGAAGATCGTGTTGAACTCGTCCTCGGTCCACTTGATGTCCTCCTGGGCTGTGGTGGCGTGCCAGCGGTACAGCACATTGAACTCGACCGAGACGTGGTTGCCCTCGCCCCGCGTGATAACCTCGCCGGACTGTGTTTTGATCGGGTCGAAGGGGTTCATGCTCCACGTGTTGCCGTCGCGCCCGAGCCCGAGGAAGCCCGAGACGTAGTCGCCGAAGATGAGCGCCATGAAGTGCCCGCAGTTTACAAGGCGCGCGGTCTGGAAGATCTCTTCGTCTTGTTGCGCACGCGCCTTCGGGTCGCTTGGGGGCGGCTCGCTCCATCGCTTGCGTTCATTGATCTTGAGGAGCATGTTTGCAATGTACTATATGACCGAGCGTTAGAAAGTTTGTTGGAAAGAAAAAGGCGAAAAAGGACATACGTTATGGTTTCGACTGAAGATCACGAGAAGCGCGCTCGCCGCAGGTGGAAGAAAGCCAAGTCGATCTTCACTGAAGGTGTCCGGGTAGAGCATGCCGCGACCTAGCTCTTTGTTGCGCACTTGGTTCTGCGTGAACTGATCATTGCCGTATAGCGGCGAGAGGTCAAGATACGAGGACGTGTTGTTCTTGGTCCAGTATTTGGAGTCAGTGCGGAAGAGCGAGTGGGTGACCAGCGAAGCGAACGCGAACGTGAGGGAGGAGTTGCGACCCGGATGAGGTTGGAACTGGGAGCGGAGATGACTTAATTTGGATCAATAACGAAACAGAAAACCACCGCTCACGTCGCGAGCCTTCAAGAGCGTGTCGAAGACAAGGCCCGGGTCCGGAAGAGTGTTCAATGGAAGCGGGTGTCTCCCCTGAACAGAGCGCGCGTATTGCAGTCCGGCCTTTCCCAGCTCGGGCTGCAGCGGATTATTCCCGCTCCCGTCGGCACTGCGGTAAGAATACTGCGGGCCGAGGAAGGTCGCGGGCGGGTGCGGGAGCGTCTCGTACAGCGTCGCTATTGCGACGTCGTTGGCCTTGTTCTGCACCGGGCCCGGGGGGAGCTTGGTGATCGCGCTGAGCGCAGTCGTGAAGAAGCCCTTGCGGTCGTCGATGGCCTCCTTGTTGGCGAGGAAGTTTATGATGCCCTCGACGGCCTTCGGGTCGCTGATGGGCGCGCCGCGGCGGACGGCCTCTTGCGCATTGTCGACGAGCGTGTAGATGCGCGAGTGCGCGTCGCTCTTTCCGTTCGTCTCGCCTGCGGCGAGCGCCTCGTAGTCGTAATGCCCGTCAGGCGCGCCGGGGAGGGGGCGGGCGGAGAGGTGGGCGAGTTCGGCGCCGGACTACAGCACACCTGTTAGTTGGTCACGGTTATGATCGAGAAGAGGCACGAGACTCACGACAAAAAGACTCTGGGTCAAGTCCACAGGTAATTTCGACATGTCTGCAGCACTGGGGGAGAGTGAGGGCTAAGCGTCGTTGATACCGCCCATCGTTTTATACCGCCCAAGTCGGTACCACCATCGCGTTCCTTCCGCGCCTCTGGCGCCGATCTGTTACTCGGACCTATGGAGGCTGGAAAGATGGAAATGGTAGATCTAGATGCATCAGGAATAGCATCAGGGTATTGCTGTGCAACGTCAAGATGTTTCAAGGTTTTGAACAGCTCGCGGCCAGGGATGGGAAACAGGTGTTATGGGATCACCGACATCGTCGTCTGAAGAAGACGACGGAACGGAGGAAGGAGCGAAGATGCGCGTCGCGTGTTCTGTGTGCACGCGCCATGAAACGCGACCCGAAAACGTGACTTGTCCAGCACCCGCTATCAACGGTCAGAGCATCTTACTTACTCTTTCTATCAAGCCAATTTACTACGATTGCTCCCGCTGCAATCTTCAGAAGATATTCCTGGTTAATACCCGGTTATTGCTGACTCCTTGAAAAAGCCATAGGACTATAATCGGCTCTTGTCATTGCGAATACGCATCGTCGACCCTGTGAATGCTTGATATCCAAGTTCGGGCATAGGCTGTCTTCAGATTGACAGAGAGCATGGAAGGCGGGGGGTAACTTCTCTTCGTCGGTGTGTTTTAGTGCACGAAGGGACAAAAGAGAAGACTACTGAAATCGCTACGATCTAAATCGGTTTGTGCGGCTAAACGAGTCTATTCGAGTCTAGCATTTGTATTTGACATCAACTAATAAGACACAATGCACTGAACGTGATTGGGAGGCCGCTTGGATCCCTCTCCCGACGAACATAATTTGTCAAGCTCACTGAGTTTGGAAAATCCACTCAGAAAATACCTACGAGACTCTCCCTGGGCCCTCAACCTGACAAGCAAGATTACCCTTTAATTTCCGCGACTGTCAGGAAAGCTTCCCGCCCTCGATTATGATCTTCTTCGCGAAGAGCGTCCTGACAGTGTCTGGGAAGTACCTCTTCCCAGTCTCGGCAGCTTCTGATCCCGACTCCAATCCAACCAGACTCTACTAGTAAGACTTCGTTCGAATGCCGACTCGCTCGCAGATCTGTGTCTGCCCGGCCCGCACGCACCCCTCGAAGCTCTCCAACGTAGCGATATTCATTTTACAATTGCTTCCCCGGGTCGCCGAAGCGAAAAACGTGCCTCGTTTTCGCGTCCTCGGGACCTCCTTACGTCCTCACAAAGGCCGCCCAGCATTCGCTTCTGTGCGGGCTGCCGTCCCTGTGCACATGCAAGGGCTTCTGCTTCTGCAATTTGACAATGGCGTATTCCCGATGGACCTGACTGGAAAGGCCGTCCAATGTACGAGGGTCTCGTGCAAAATCAGCGAATCTCGAGCAGCCGATTGGCTTCTGGCCCGCCCCCTCTTCGCTCGTCCTTCCAAGCAGCTCGGATGATACCGTACGGATCTACCGCCCGGAAGTGCGAGCACATCCGTTATTTGCAATGCCCGAATCCCGACACGCTCTTGCCATTGTCATCTTACGGTTCTCTGCCAATTTGTTGTGTATCCTGCAGGGAAGGACGGGGAAAGAAACTGCTGACGTCTGACATTCCAGGACGCCTTATCCACGGTCGCAACCTTGACGGCGGAGGAACTCCCTGAATTTAGAGTAAATTTACCTACATACTCTCGCGGGTGCCTACGATCCCACTGATCTGTTCGTTCACATCGCGCATACCTCGAAGCGAACTCCAGCGCGCTAGCCAGTCTCCTCTAGCGCCATCGATGTGAAAAACCCAACAAACCGAAAAAGGGAGACGGCGCAAGAAAAAATATCCCTGGGGTCGGGGGGTCGGGCTTCCTACTTCGGTTCTAACTTACAGGTCGCGGGGATGCTGTACAGTACAACGTCAGCTCTCGCGATGGGCAGACACGTCCCGAATTCGCTTCTTCATCGAGCGCAGGGCCTCAGGCCTCAGTAATAACTCGTAGCCGCTCCGCTGCCCAAGTATCACCTCCGGCTCCAGCTCCCGCCGGCGCGCCAAGTTCCGCGCCGTCAGCCTAAAATCAAGCCTTCCTACATTTGTATTTACGCAAAACCAGTTTTTGAACTGGGGGTGTGTATGTCTCTTCTCTTTTGGCTCGTGGCTCGTGGCCGTCGCTGAGCGAAACACATTCCATGAATACAGAGCAGCAAGGTATAAAAATGTGGTGTACATGTATAATAAGATAAGGAGGCAGCAATGCAGGCATATACAATACAGAGAGCTCAAACGGAAACGGATAGCAACGAGACAGGGGGGTCATGCGAGCAACGGGTCGAGAGCAGGAAAGCGACAGCAGCACTCAGGGAACATGTATACCAGGATCAACACAACGGGAAACCGAAACCCAAAAGCCGAGGTCGAAGTCGGAGCCAGAAAAAGGGGGGAAGGGAAACCCGCTCATCTATCGGCCGTCGTCGGCCCCGCCGGCGAGGTCGAGGATGAGCTTGCACGCGACGTCCATGAACATGTATGGCGAGACGACGGTGTCCTCGCGCGCCTGCAGGTCCTGCGGGAGCATGCTCCCCGTCTCAGACGCGCTTTCGGAGGGCGTGATGGGCTTCGCCATCTCGAAGCGCGCCGCGCCGGGCTCCGCGGACGCCCGGTACGACTTCTTGTGGTGGAAGTCGACGAGGTAGTTGTCCCCGTCGACGTAGTACAGCTGCACGTTCATGAGCACGACGACGTCGTCCTGGCGCGAACGCGTCTCGACGAAGTAGATCGACGACGCCGCGCGCAGGTCGACACGCCCCGCAGGTCCGTGCCCGTCGAAGTCGCGGTTGCGCTCGATCGTGGGCCGGTCCTTTGCGCGCGAATGGAACGCGCACAGCCCGCCGAGGTCCTTCTTCTCTTTCCACTCCATGCTGAGCGACTTGAGCGACGCATAGATCGCAGACATCACCTCCATCGGCGGGCTGCGGCTTCGGATGCCGAAGTGCCAGCGCGTGCGGTGCTGCTTCTTCTCTTTCGACGCGCCTGCGACATTTTTTTTCGCGGACGCGTACGACGTGAGATGATGGGGCTGCACGTTTTGGTCTCCGGGAAGGGAAGAATTGAGGACGGCAAAGTTGCTTTCCTCGGTAGCGTTCGCAGGGGTGGAGAAATCCATTCCCGTCTCCTCGCCGTCCTCATCCAGCTCTTCTTCGATAAATTCCGATTCGAAAGGATTTGGTTCGGATTCTGGATTGTTGCTGGGTGACAAAGCATTCGGCGACAACATATTTCGAGGCTGCAAATAAGACACTAAGGATGGCACTGTGAGCGGATTTTCTGAGGAGCTTACATCCAGTACAGCCAGCTGCGCGTCGCGCTCTTGGTCCTCGAACTCGGCCACTAGTATTCCCTTCAGTAAATTATAGTTCATGAGATTTAAGCACGACTCACAGTCTCGACCCTTCCTTCGCTTATCACGAAGGAGTAGATATGCAACTTTCACGGCATTCCCTTGCGGCCCATCCTCACGCCTAAGTGCCTCCCAGACCTCGTCAACACTGACATCTTCCATCCTCTGCGCAAGCTCCTCGACTACGTCTTCTTCCATGCGCCCGAGGCCCTCGATGACCTCAAAGTCAAGCTGCTTGGGAGGTGCGACGAGCGACGACAATGTGCCTAGAACCGGACCCGGCGGAGGAGGGAGAGGGGTAAGGTAACGGGGAAGATCAGGCAGGAACCAGGGGTGAGCCATGATGTCTGAAATAGTCATACGCTTCACGGGATCGACATGTAGCATCCCATTGATGAGAGAGCGAGCATCGGCGGATAGGTAATTTGGAAGGAAGTACACGCCCTCTGCAGCTCAAGGTTAGCCTCCGCGACAGATAAGAACAGGGCGGCTAGATAATGCACACCTGCAATCTGTTGAAACAAGCGCCCAACATCTTCGTTTTCAAACGGCAGGCGCCCGCAAAGCATCACGTATAAAATTACACCACTGCTCCATACATCAACCTCTGGACCAGTGTACAATGCTCCTCTAATGACTTCAGGTGCTGCATAGTTAGGACTGCCGCAGCTTGTCTTCAAGAAGTCGCCATCTTTGATTTCATTCGAGAGACCAAAGTCCGCGATCTTAACATTTAGATCATCATCGAGCAGGATGTTCTCGGGCTTGAGGTCGCGATGAACGATTTTGAGGCGATGACTGTAGTCGATCCCGGAGATCATCTGCTGGAAGAACCGACGCGCCTGGGGTTCGGGCATGCGCCCCTTGTCAACAATAAATTTGAATAACTCTCCACCAGCATACTCGAGGACGATGATGATATCTGTTGGCGTCGATATAACTTCGTATCTGGAATCATGATTTAGAGATGTCCAGAAACAGCGAGGCTGGGGCTCACAGCTTGATGATGTGCGCATGGCGAAGCATGCGCATGTAGTCGACCTCGCGCTGGACTCTTGTCTTCGTCCGCGATGCGATGATAGCCTCCTTCGATAGAAACTTCATTGCGACTTTCTGACCTGTGATCGTATGGTAGGCCACTGCAGCATGCGCAGTCAGCTGTGGAGACCATGATGAATCACGGATGCAAACACGCACTCTTGACCTTGCCGAACGTTCCCTCTGCAATCTCATCGACGACTTTATATTCGCCGAGCTTCGACGGCGAGAACGACTCCACTGGTTGGTTTCTCGACATGGCGGCGAAGGCGGCGGTGACGGCGGCGGCGACGGCGACGACGGCAGCAGCAGCGACGACAGCGAAGGGGTTGCGGGAGCTTTGCAAGCACTTAGCAGGGTGTTGTCCCGAAACAGCTTTGTATTCGTGGGAAGGCATGACATAACGAAGTCTCGATAAGGGGGTTGCATTCTGCGCCCCGCTAGTTGTCTCCCGCCGTCATCATCAGCGTCGTTGTCGACAACAGCACATCGTCAACACCGACCCATCCACGCTAGCTCATCGTCTCAACGCGCTCCTAGAGTTACTAATGGCCCGTACTAAGGTTTGCGTTATGTTCTGCATGGTGAATCTGAACCTGGCCGCTCATCGTCTATGTTATCAACAGCAAACCGCTCGCAAGTCCACCGGAGGTGAGTCATCGCGGTTTTTGACCGTCGTTGACACCCGCCTTACGATAATTTATTCAGGAAAGGCTCCGCGTAAGCAGCTCGCGACCAAAGCCGCCAGGAAGACCGCCCAGGTAAGTGTTTAAGACCGCTGCGCCCCAATGATGGATACCCATAACCCTCAACATCAAATCTGACTCCTATCCGCAGCCCGCGACCGGTGGTGTTAAGAAGCCCCATCGCTTCAGGCCGGGAACCGTCGCTCTCCGTGAAATCCGTCGCTACCAGAAGTCGACGGAGCTCCTCATCAGGAAGCTTCCCTTCCAGCGCCTTGTTCGCGAAATCGCGCAGGACTTCAAGGTATGTGGCACAGTGTTATTTCCATTTTGGGGATTTTTTTTGACTCATGCACTTTGCTTTATCTTAGACCGACCTGCGCTTCCAGTCCTCCGCAGTCATGGCGCTCCAGGAGGCTGCTGAGGCCTACCTCGTTTCCCTCTTCGAGGACACCAACTTGGCTGCTATCCACGCCAAGCGTGTTACCATGTATGCAGCATTTTACCAAATTGAGTTGATATTGGCCTAATTCACCATGTTCTTAGCCAACCGAAGGATCTCGCTTTGGCGAGGCGCCTCAGAGGCGAGAGGTCTTAAGCCCAGTGCCTATTGCGCTGGCGCCCATAAACATGAGTGTCGTTGGTCTGATATGGTATCGTCTGATATGGTATGATTAGTCGGCTGTCGACTTTTTTTAGTTCTCTTTCGTTTTTCGCTTCTTGTACTGTATTAGTCTGGTCGGACTTGACCGACATGTTCCGTGTTCGTTATGTCTTTTAAACGCTGAATGCTATCTATGGGACCGTTATACGAGTGTGAGATATTTGAAAGTGGCAAGAACACTTGGATTTTTGTTACTTGACTGGGAAAGCGGTCCTGTATAAACGACACAGCAATCTTCTGTGTGACGTCATGGCCACTCATTCACTTTTCCCCTTCTTTGCGCTCGCAAGTTTCGGGTCCGTGGGCGCTTTCGGTATTGCGCTGTGCCACGCGCCGTCTGTGCCCTTCTTCCGCACGGTAAAGCACGCGATGCCGAGGAAGTCGGTGATATCACCGATGACGAGGTAGCAGAAGCGCGCATACGCAACGAAGAGAGCAACAGTGAAGCGTACACGGCAAGCGCGATTCTTTCGTACGAATCCTGGCAGAACGGAAACCGCCCGAACAGGCGCGGGGCGTTCGCGTCGAGTCCCGCAAGCGCGGAGACGACCCACAGCCACTCCCAGAACGGCATGTCGCGCCGCTGCGTGAGGTGCGCGAGGATCATGCGCCCGACCTGGTGCGCGAACTGCAGGCCCCACGCGCAGAGGAACGGCACGAAGAGCGGCGAATGCATAATCGTTGACGTGGCGGCGCGGGCGCGGGCGCGGAGAGCCAAAAGACGTGGATGGCGACAGAGAGTGGGAACGGAGCAGGCGCAGGAAGGGGCGGAACGAGGAGGAGGGGGCGGAGCGCGTGGCGCGGTGGACGTTCGTGTAGCTGGGAGGGAATATTAACGGACTTCTTGGACAAGCGGATGTATGTACCTTGTGACGATATTGAATGCCAGGCCAAATCCGCCAAAGTACATGAACACCTCGTTAAGTGGAACATTGGGTACAATGTCGGCGATATGATCGAGGTGTTCGAGTCGCAAAAAGGTCAGAGTTCCTTGGTCCCAGAATGCAGGACCTTTGTGTTCAGAGTTGAGCCGGGTAAAATGAGCAAAAAAGGCACACTTGAAACCCTACCATACACGCCGGTGATAATGTATATGCCAACAATAAGCAGTATTCCCTCGACAGGCCCGGAGAAGACGCCAAGGTATAGCTGGCCGGTGTGGAATTCTTCCCAGGTGGTGAGATAAAAGTTGGCGAGCGTTGCAACCTGCGAGGAGACAGTCCACCACGATCGACCGAGGTTAAGTGCGTAACAGGCGAGTATCGCCTCTAGCTAGACGTCCGAAGTCAGTGTAATACAGCATTGGACGTAGTGTATAGAGTAATCCTACTGTAGTGTTTATCGCGTCGCAGCCTAACTTGATAGTTGAAAGAGTGTATGCGTTTCCGTGCAACAGATTACTCACCATGATCGAACATCTCGCCCAACGGGCCTGCCATCTGCGTTCGACGCGCTTGTTTTCTAGAAGAAAACCGTCAGTGCACTTCGACTCATTTGCATTACAGCTTGTACTCACCCGTCTATGGCGTCAAGACTCTGGTATAAGAACAATCCGGCCGCCCAGCTGTGCTTCTCGTTAGGCCAATCTTCACGGTTTCATTTGTAGCAGCATACGTGAAGTATATCCATTGCGGAGGCCCAGATGCGTGTTTCGCGGTGTAATAGGAAGGGTCGTAATACAACATCGTTAGGAAATTCAGGAAAACAAGTGAGAGCCCGGTGAGCGTGATCTGCAGATCAGGAAGGTCAGTCCGCTGTCGCCAGCTCAAAATTCATTGCTTAAAACATACGGTGTTCGGCGCGACCGACGTCGGCCACAGCTTCACGAGCTGGTTCCAGTACGGGTTGAGTACATATCTCGACAATATGGACCTGTCCGGCGTGCCGTGGTCAGTTTTAAAATTTCGAGCACGATGTCTCCGTGGCCGCGGCGCAGAACGAGCAACTCAACTTGTCGACGCTCCTGTACTGGTATTTATTGAGATTTTCGAGGGCGTGCTTCGGAATGTAGCCCATCGCGGCGAGGGCGGCGCACGACGTGGTCGACGTCGAGGACAACGTTCTGAGCCAGCTGTGGAGTGCGGTGATCTCTCGAATGAGGGTATCGGCTCTCGGAGATGTGAAGGATGGCACGTGACGCTAACGCGTTGGTAGCGCGATCGACGCGCCGTTCGCCTTGCGTTCACCCCTCTACTCTCGACGACAGCGACGGCAGCAACGAAGCATGCGACGCGCAACATCTCTACGCTCACACAATGCGCGAAACTCAGTAACCTCACTCTCGGATGACCTGGGCATGCTGCGGGAGGAAGAATCAGCTGAGGATGCGCTTCGGCGACAGCTCTTAGCAGCGGAACGCGAGAACGATAAGGCTCGTACGAAAACCTCACTGTACCCACTCAAGGCTGATGTGGCCCTATGTAATTTAGCTGAAAGCTCAGATACTCACGATGCAAGACCAGCTGAGCCAACGTCCGCCTTTAGAGCAAATCCAGGGGCTGGAAAGGGAATACAAGAGTTTGGAGCTGCTTTTGACGGGAACGCAAAGGGAGAATGAGCGATGTATGGCGGAGATGGAGAGGTAAGCTCCTGTCTTGCCTCTCATAGGACTTGCTGATGTATGTGTTTTATCAAAGAGGGAAGAACAGGGAGAAGATGCTCGAACGCGAGCTGGCGAAATTGGCGGGCGACAACTGGCAGGTACGTTCTCGCTACGGACTCAAAATACGACCGCCACTGACAATCAATATAGACCTCGCTAAATATCCCTGCAAACACCAGCGCCTCGAGTCGCAGCGGATTCCTCCGCGCGGGTGACACGTCTTCCTTCTTCCTCCCCCAGGCGGAGAGCACGGCCGCAATTCTGGACTCGACCTTCGACGCCTCGGCATCCGCGTCTTTCTTCTCTTCTCCGGATGCTATGGATTCGGCATCGCCATCGACGCCGCGACAGAACAATCCGCCCGCGAACGCGCAGACACTCAGCTCGGCGCTCGCGCACATCGCGCAGGTGCGCGCGCTCATCCTTGGCATGTGCGTGTCTCGCTCTGCGATCTCGTTTGACGGAGAGTTGTCGAGGTCGCTAACGAATGTGCTACTGTACTTAGGGAGGAGCGCATGGAGGCGCGCGAGAACCGCCTCACGCAGGAGGTCGCGCGCGCCGAGGGGGAGACGCGCCGATTTGAGGCTGTCAGGCAGGAGGTCGATGGCGTTTCGTGAGCTTGCTTTGTTCTACTGCTTTGTATTGTTTGCTTGCTATGCGTCCATTGCACCCTTGTCGCACGCTTCCGCTTGTCTGTATATTAACCATTCCCGATCTCTTGCTATCATGAACTTAGTTTTATCTATTTATATGAAGTGCGAGGTCATGCCTGTCGTTATGCAATTCAATTTGCGGTTCAGTGGACTGTGTCTCTGCTGGAGTACCGGGTGGATTAGACACGTCGGAATCTATTGTATTCTGCTTCATACTATAGTACCACTGACAAATTATATATTCATTGTAGAGTCGTCAGGTTGCAGACATGGCTTATCCAGTACATTAATACATTTTTTCAAACCACGCAAATTCCTTAGAGAATAACTTGAATTACGGGAGCAGATGTCCAAGAAATTCTTCGAAATTGAGCTTATGCGAGTCCTAATCTTTTTCCACAGCTTTATCATGCTTCTGGCTTTCAGCACATACGAGTTCTCATAAACGCACTTTTGAATGAAAAAGAACTATTAGATTGGCCGTGGAATTGCATGTATCAAGTGCTACATGCATCTAAGCGGAACCTGCACGTTAGTCCCATCTGAACGCGCTGTATAAAATCTCAGGCAGCCGTAGGATTCGCGACACCATACTAATTTTGAGTGGACTCGGAGTCACTATTGACGTCCTAGCGGAGTGCAGACGATGAGCACTATATTCTATCAACATGAAGAGGATTTCATAAACGACTTTCTGTATTTAGGTATACGTAAGATCCTCAAAGCTAGTCCCCGACTCATAACATGTACCCAACCACCGCCGTGACACTGACAGCGGCATGCTAACGTTGAAATACGAGGGCGAGGTCACCAGCAGTCGCACACAGAGGTCCGTTTGACCCGTTGGCGGTGGTGGTCTTGAAGTTACAAACAGTCAGACTATAATATAGTCTCACTATATGCTAGTTGCTTACTAATCTACCCGTTCTCCGAAACAGTTTTTGCGGGTTCGCAGAGATTCCAATAGCTAAACTGTTTCTTTGGTGGCTGCGGCGGGGATACCAAGTCCTTACCCCCACAATGTACTGACAATCGCATCCATCACGAGCAAAACTAGCTCCTTGGCCTTTGCATGTTCGGTTCAGGATCGAAACGAAGCCGCTGCTCTAGCTTCCCTGCACTCATCGACTTGTATCTATCCTTTTTCAATTCAGCGCTATCAGCCCCTTCCCAGCGCTGTCATCGCCTCCTTTTGATGCTGCAGCCATGCGGCGCGTGATCAAGCCTGGGCGGCATATATAATCAACATCCTCGCTTTCCGATTTCACAGAAATCGCCGGGAACACTCCTCGCTGTTTACCTCAATCGACTGTCAGTTGTGATGTCTTCAGCACCAGACGATGCTTCGGTCCCGCCCCCCTTCCGCAAGTGGCCCGAAGGCGCGGAGGTGAAGACGTGGATGGGCGGATGCCATTGCCGCCGCTTCACGTACGAGTTCGAGCACCCAGTGCTCGAGGCGTGCAAGCCCATGTCGTGCAACTGCAGTATATGTACACAAAAGGGGGAGCTCCATGTGTGCGTATCTATCATCGATTTTCTCGATTTTCTCATAAAATACGGCTGATGCATAGTGATCACCAGGTACGGCCCCGAGTCTGCCTTCCGCTTTACCACGGGCTCGTTTGACGAGGCGGCGGTGTACGCGTGGGGCAAGAAGATACTAAAGCGCTTCTTCTGCCCGACGTGCGGGTGCCAACTTCTGTGGCGCGCGATGGGCCGCGTCGGCGTCAATGTGCGCACGTTCGACGACATCGACGTCGGTAAGCTCGCGCTCAGGCACATCGATGGGAAGAGTCTGTGATAGCAGTGAGAAAAAGCATATCTGCGACGATTAGAGACGAGGTGAGCTGGCGACCAAAGACCAGATGGTGCATTATTCACTTATAATCTATCATTTTGAACTTGATAGGGTAGAAAAAAAAATGGAATTAATATGTACGGCAAATGCCAGAATGTACAAGATGGTATGAGAGCAAATGTGTCTGCGACGTTCCTGTAGTTTCACCAAGTTCCGCTGCTCGCGAGTCTGCCTAAGCTCAGAAGAGTTGCTGCGAGGCGATGTTACTGTGTGGAGTTCGGTTCAAGATCGAACGAAACCGCTGTTATGACTTCTCCGCACTCTTCGGACTGTGTCTACCCTTGTTTAGTATCAACGCTATGAACCGTTGCCTGGGGCTATCTCAGCCTTCTTTCAGTGTCATGGCCCGCGATGCGCAGGATAAGTGCAATGACGGGCGGTGCTTATTACCGGAACACTCGTCCATCTTTGTCTCGAAGGTCTTTCCGACTCAAAGCATGCCTTCTCCTGCTGTTCGGCTAAATCTCACCTGGTAAGAAACAAACAACAACCCTACAACAGATTTTTCACAACCTACACTAAGGATCTGCCACACATCTAAATTCCATATCATTAACAATGAAAGAAAAGGCATTGTGTATATCCAAGCAGGTTTAGGATAAAAAGACATACTATATAATCAGTCATTAGTGTGAGGTTTTCTCAAAGCGTTACGGTCTTACAACCGCATATGTCGTTGGTGTCGGTACATTCTTTACTTAAATTCTCCTCGGGGCTTGCCTTTCTTTATCTCTACGTGAAATAAAAGGAGGAGTACGACGGATCGGGCTTGACCAGTCGGGGTCCGGGCCGCTGACCGCAGCGTGACAGCGCGTCACTACCAACACGGCACGTCACCACCACGCGCTCGACGCGTCGAACCGAGACTCAACGCCTAACCACCAAGTCAACGCAGCAAACGCGTAAGCAACACGCAACAACCCTTAAGAATCGATCAGATTGACAAATTTCTCTAGCAGGATAGAACGATGCCCCCGAGGCGCTCAGCACGTAAGCCGTCGGCGGCGCCATCGACTGCGGGGTCGCCCGAACCTGCGGCAACCACAACACGCAAAGTATCCGCTTCCAAACGCAAGCGCGTTGAAACGGAGCAAGAGGAAGTGAGCGTCAAAGAGGAGGCTGTGGACGAAGCCGTGTTGGACGATGAGGCGCCCAGAAAACCCGGCTTGAGGGCGCGCAAGCCCGCATCGCGTCTAGCGCCCGTGTTGAAGGGCAAGACTCGGTCGACGAGTCGCAAAGTGTCTGCGCCTGTGGTTGAAGAAGAAGAGGATGAGATTGAGGAAGTAGAGGTCGAGGATGTTCCTTCGCCGCCTAAGAGGTCAAGGCAAAGCTCTGCGGCGACGGAGAATGCGCAAGAGGAGGAAGATGAGGAGGAGGCGCCCGCGTCGAAGGGTCGACGAGGCGCGTCCAAACCCGTAAGGCGCACACAGACACGCGCTAAAAAGGCCTCGCGGACCATCGAGTCTGACGAGGAAGGATCGGATGCTGCGCAAGACGACGGAGAATACGGCGAGGAGCCGCCAGAAGAGGAGAAGCCGAAGCGGAAGGGCCGGGCGCCCTCTAAGCCTGCTTCCCGCGTGGCATCGACGAGCAAGGCGAAGAAGCCCAACCCTCGCGCACCCGCCGCGAAAATGAAAGTCAAGAAAGAGGCGATGAAGGAAGAAATCATCGAAGAGACGGACGAGGAAGACATGGGCCAAGCGACACCGCCGCGCGTCCAAGCACGGTCGCCCGTTGGTAACGGCGCATCGGAAGCTGGGACAGAGACGCCTGTAGCCTCTGCTTCCGCGAAGAAAGACGAGTCCGACGAAGAGCCCGAGCAGTCGCTCCTCGACGACCACCCCGTGTCGTTCGCGCCGAAATCACGGCTGTCAATGGTCCCTCCGCCTCCTGCACCTGAGGTGCCACAAGGCCCAAAGTCCCGCCTTGTCATCCACAAGATGGCACTTGTCAACTTCAAGAGCTATGCCGGGCGGCAAGTCATCGGGCCTTTCCATAAGGTTTGCGAAATCCATTTTATCGATGCGCAGTGCTCATAAATATTCGACAGTCCTTCTCAGCAATTGTGGGCCCCAACGGATCCGGCAAGTCCAATACCATCGACGCATTGCTCTTCGTGTTCGGCTACCGCGCTTCGAAGATGCGCCAGGGCAAATTATCCGAGCTCATCCACAATTCTGCAAACTACCTTGACCTCGACGAATGTTCCGTCGAAGTTCACTTCAGAGAAATCATTGACCTGGTGTGTGCTCCTACTTATTTCCCCTGACGCTTTACTGACCTCGATTTCAGCCCGGTCCCGACGCCTACGAGGTCGTACCGAACTCGCAGATCGCCGTTGCGCGCTATGCGTACAAGAACAACGCAAGCAAGTACACCATCAACGGGCGCGCGAGCAACTTCACAGAGGTGACGACGCTGCTCAGGGGGCGCGGGATCGACCTCGACCACAAGCGCTTCCTCATCCTGCAGGGCGAGGTGGAGAGCATCGCGCAGATGAAGCCGAAGGCGCCGAACGAGCACGAGGACGGCCTGCTCGAGTACCTCGAGGATATCATTGGCACCGCGCGCTATAAAGAGCCCATCGAGCACGCGCTCGGCGAGCTTGACGCCCTCGGGGAGCAGCGAACGGAGAAGCTTGGCCGCCTGCGCATTGTCGAGCGCGAGAAGAACGCTCTCGAGGAGAAGAAACGCGAGGCCGAGGAGTTCCTGCGCCTCCAGAACGAGTACGTCCGCGCGCAGTCGCGGCTGTATCAGTGGTATCTATGGAAATGCCTTGAGGCTGACCAGCAATATGCTGAGACGATCGTGAGCTGTCATCTCTTGTACCTTTTGAAGCTGTACTAATACCAAAATCTCATTCAGGAAAATCTTGAGGGCGAGCTCGCCGACGAGACCGAGCGAAACAAGGACGATATCACGCATTGTCAAATGCTCGAGGAACATTACAAAGAACGCGGCAGGGCTTACGAAGTAAGGAATATCTGTTTTACGAATCGATTTAATATGTATGAATAGCTGATGCTTTGGTCAATAGGAAGTTAAAGCTGCCGCCGCCGAAGCCATGAAAGATCTTGCCGTCCACGAAAAGCAGCAGGTGAATCTCGAGGAACGCAAAAAGCATGCGAACACCAAGGCAAAGAAGACGAAGAAGT
>JAJOHG010000189.1:0-49036 GCA_021029095.1 Phellopilus nigrolimitatus
GAGTCGACAGACCTTTGTGGGATATCGAGCAGTGGTCGAGCATGCTGTTTAGATTTCTTTGGAAGTGTTCGAGCACGGAATCCGTGAGGGTAGCTGAAGCTGTGAGTGTGACGCGTTCTTCGTGTGCTGATCACGTGTCTGCTCTAAGATGTGCACGAACATCTTCTCTGGTAGTATATCGGATTAGTACACGCGCCTGTCACGCGCGAGAGCGGGGTTCGACTCCCCGCCAGAGAGTTAGGCCCACTCGTATCCTTTTCCTTTGTTTTTCAATCTGCCTTGTGTCCAGAGAAATAACGTTCTGCTACGAAGCGATTTCATTGCTCTGCGTCCTATTGTCTACCCACTTCCGGACATCTCTCTTAGTTACCAAGCCCATCGGCCTCACAACCTCCTCCGCGCTCCGCCGGCGGTACAACCTCATGATATGCCCAGCAACACTCCAGACGTCCTCCCACTCCGCGTCGAAGAGCTCCCACCAGCAGTTCGGCGGCTTGGACGGAAGAGGAATGCGCAGGTGCCGAGTCGTCAGGAGAATAGCTGCGCTGACGATGGTGGGGACGGGATAGAGAGCGTAGACAGGTGTTTGTAGCCTGCGAAGGCGTTAGATTGTATGAGGCAAACGGACACGGACGAGGGACAAACGCGTCATTGAGATAGCCCCACGCTCTCTGGGATACTTCCTCCCGATTAACAAGGCCGAGAACGCGAAGGTAGTTCACAAGCGTGCCGTAGGGGAGCACGACGTGCACGTTGAACCCGAGGCGCTTCAGGATCTGCATCTCGACGACGACCAGCGCGTCCTTCAGGTCATAGAATGCCTGCGCGAAGTAGCTCATAGGTGTGTACTTGAAGTCTGGGAGCACCGCAGTGGCGGTGGGGCCCAGACGCGCCCTCGCAGCTGAGCTGCGCTCGTGGGCGGCGCGCTGGAGGAGCAGGTCGTACACGTTGATGAGGTCACGCATGCGGATTGGGCACTCCTCAAGCTTGGATGCGAGGTAAAGGGCGCCCATCCCAACATCCTAGGAGATTTATTAGCAGACCAGAAAATGATAGTAGAAAGAAAAACCCACTCCGATCCCGAATTGCTTCAAGGACGTGACATACCAGAATCGCTGGAAGAGGATCTGAGCAGTCGCCATCGCCACTTGCTTTCTATCGTTCGATTCATAATATTAGTATATGTATACTTGGCAGAGCACGAGAATACGAACTGCTTTAGCAGCATTCCTGCCTGCTGAATGAGCTTGCAGCCGAATGAGCGCAGGTCCTCCTCGAGATCTGCCGGGATGCCATCCTCGCCCGACGGCGTGCGTTCGATTTGCGACAGCGAAGCGAGCGGATACAGAGCAGTCGACATCTGCTGTGACACTTGATGCACTCACACCAGAGCGGCTAGCAACCACATGGACCTCCGGAGACGACGTCGAAGGTGAGCTTGAGATGAGCGCTGAAATTTAGAATGTGCCGCTGACCGTGGCTGATGTCACGTGCATGACCACATCAAAAATTTCAGTTCAAAAGTCCGGATGCAGAAGACGCCTTGAAGCCTCTGACTTTGACTCTGACTCTGACTCTCTTCCAACTTTAGCTTACGACGGAGCCAGCCTGCTTCGAACTCTTGCGTACTCCATTCCACCGTCTGAGACTTCTCTGAACCCTGAAAGCGATCAGATTTCTATCGCATGGACCACCTCCCCCCGAGGCCGCGCGCCGCGCCTGCAGTCTGGCCAGAACGCAGCTCTTCCCGCGACCGCGACCGCAGCCCCGCACGGCCCATGGCGCACTCGCACCCGCACCCGCACCCGCGCGAGCCACGCGACAGAGACAGAGACAGCGCGCGCGAGCGCGAGCGCCCGCCGCACGACGACGTGTGGGCGCCCGCGCCCCCGCGCCGCGACGACGTGTACATGCCCCCGCCGGGCGTGTACCCGCCGGCGTACGCGCGCGAGCGCGACGGCAGGGAGTGGGCACGGGAGTCACGCGACGCGCGGGAGTGGGCGCGGGACGGCCGCGATGGCGCGCGGGAGAGGGTGCGGGAGGAGCGGCACTACCGCAGCGGGGGCTTCGCGGAGCGGGGGTGGGCCGACGAGCGGGCGCGGGACGGGGAGAGGGAAAGGGAAAGGGAGCGGTTCCGTGAGCGGGACAGGGAGCCACGGGGCGCGTATGACAGAGCGAGGGAGCCGAGGGTGTGGGAGCGGGACGAAAGGACGCGGGACAGAGAGGGACGGTACGGGGGCGGGGAGACGTATTACGGCTCTACACATGCCAGGCGTCCAGGTGCGTGCTCCGTCAATCCGCCATTCTATTAAAGAAGGGAAATCCCGTTCTAACGGATTACTTAGACATAGACTACCGTCACCGGAGCCCCCCTCCACACCTCCGTCCGCGCTCGCCCCCGCCCTATCTGAGGCGCGGCGCCTCGCCGCCCTCTCCGCGCCATCCCCCCCTCCGGGCCAGCTCGCCGCGGCCCCGCAGCCACGGCCAGCGGAGCCCCAGCCGGAGCAGGGATGACGACCGCGCGCCCGACGCGCGCCGGCGCGACTCGAGCGGCGGCTCGCGGCGCGGCGCGGACGAGCGCGCCACCCCGGGCGCACGGAAGCGCGGGCGCTCGCGGACGCCGTCCGACGCGGGGCGCAGGGAGGGCAGGCGGCGGCGCACGTCGAGCCCCAGCCCCAGCCCCAGCCCCAGCCCGGGCCGGGCGCGGGCCAGGGCGCAGCAGGGGCGGAGCATGTCCCCTGCGTCGCGTCGCCGCGAGGAGAAGCAGCCTGCGCGGGACGCGGAGCACGCGCACGCGTCTCCCCCGCCGCTGGGCGCGCCCGCTGCCGCTGCCGACCGGGGCGCGGAAGGCCAGAGCGAGCGGACGCCCCCGGCGGGGCCGAACCTCAGCAGGCGCCAGTGGAGCCCGCCGCGCCGCCACGCGCCGCACGCCAGCGCCGTCTCGAGCCCAAACGCCAGCGCGTCAAACGCTGGCTTGAACGCAGACGCAGGCGCGAGCACTGGCCCGCCGCGCGCGCCCTCCGTCCGTCCGTCGCCCGCGCCGCCCGCGGCCAACGCCAGCCGCGACAGGCCCCTCCCGACCGGGCCCGCGCAGCGCGGCGCGGCGCTCGCTCCGCCGCCGGCCGACGGCGGGGCCTTCCCGCGGAAGCTCAGCTCGCCCGTGAACGCGCCGACGGGCCCGCGCTCCGCGGCGGTGCAGCCGCCGCCCGCGCGCCTGCCGCAGATCCCCGCGTGGAAGCCCAGGCCGGGGTCGTTTGACTTTTCGGAGGTACGTGTTTTTTTTTTTTTCTCTTTTTCTTTTCTCGCTAGAGTTACTTATTATTTATTTATTTTTCGCGCACAGATCACGCGCTTCGAGCAGGCGCGGCCGGGGCTGTACGCCGAGGTCGCGCGGGCGAACGCGGCGGTGCGGCGCGCGACGGCGGACGCCGAGATATCGACGATGGAGCTCCGCGCTGCGGAGCAGCGCCGGGTGCTCGCGGGCCAGCAGCGGCAGCAGCTGGAGGCGTAGCGTGTGTGTTCGCGAGATGGTGCGAAATGCCAAGAGGCGCTGCTGTCTCTTATTTGGACACTGACTTGGTATGGGAAGCCGATGTGCATTGATTCCGTGCTTATGTCTGTGCTTTGCGCACGTACAGTAGATGCTTGGACGGACTGCGCGCTGTGTGCTTGCGCAGTACTACTGTACATTACATGCTGCGTTGCTTGCTTCCTTTGTATTTGTGTTCTTTCAGTCCGCAATCTTTCTTCTCTTAAAAATAACATCCTGGAGCACAGCCCAGCGGGCCCGGTGGCGCAAGGAAAGGAGAAGACTGAGCGGCGGCGTTAGTTCGGCTGCGATTTTCAAGGAAGGAAGTGGTGCTGCGATCTCTGTTTTGCGCCACTCATCCTCGGAGAACGACCAGTACCGCAGCACGTATGTATGTCCTATACGTCCTGGAACACGCGCCTGGATGTGTATGTATATAGCGCGCAGGCGTTCCGCGCTTCGCCCGGTTTTAAAATAGAGAAATACAGGGCCCCCCTCTCTTCTACCCATTACATATACATATACGGTGCGCAGAGCGGGACGCGGGGAGCCGCCGAGCGGGCCCTTCGCGCAGCAGCAGCGAACGTCACCCCCTATCGCGACGCGCAGGACGGGCTAGGGCGCCGGGCGCGGCTTGGGCGTGCACTCGATGTGCGTCTGCTTCGGGTCGATGGGGAGCGCGCAGAAGAAGCCCTGGTCCTGCGGCGCGCGGTATTACTGTTAGCACGGGGGCGCACGGCGCGGGCGGACGCGCATGTATGTGTATGCTCGTACCTGCATGGCCTGGAAGAGCCGGCGGCTCTGCATCTGGATCTGCGGGGCGTGGACGGACAGAGACGTGAGTGGCCGCGTTTCCTCTAGAGTCAGACGCGACGCACGGTGATGCACTCCTTTTGCTGGCGGGCGCCCTCCGGGGCGCGGCACAGCTCGGACTGCGGCGCGTCGCGGCGCGCGCTGTCGAACGTGTACGTGGACGCGGGCGATTTCTGCGGCGGGTCGTGTTAGGAGGCGCAGTCAGCGGTGGAGCGGGCGGATGCGATACGCACGCTGATGAAGCGCGCGAGGACGGCGTCCGGGCCGTCGTCCGTGTCTGCTGCCGCATCTGCCGGGTCTGTTGGGGTGCTGAGCCCGAGGCTGGAGAGGAGCTTGTTCGCGAGGGACATCGGTGGGCCAGTTCAAGGTGCGCGGTGCGGCGGTGGCCGATGACGCAACATACGTACGGTATTCGGCCGGCGTCTAAATGTGGTCTTCTGTGGGCGCCTAACGTTATTTATTCCCGCGACGCATATATACAGCGTAACATAATCATATCTACAGTTTAGATAATACGGTATTTGTATTTTGCTCGGTGGTAAGCAGTCGGGAATATGCTATCGGAACGAGGCAATCATCCTGACGAAACGAAACACATATAGAGGACAAGTACATGCATGGAGCCACCCCACATCCGGCTTGGTCTTGGAAACTGTTTCGGCGATCCCGTTTTCGATTGAAGACGTGCTTCTCGGCTTCTTCCTGCCTTCTGCCTTCTGCCTTCCTTCTGCGCTTTCACAGCTCCTGCGCTGCCGGCCTGTGTCCGTATCACGCGTCCTTCTTACAATAGCGCCAATCCTCATATCGCCGACTGCGCGCATCCGGAACGAGGCAGCTGAGGGGCGAAGGGCGAGGGCGAGGAGCGAGGGAACTTCCAGACGCTCCTGTAAAATGCGATGCAGCTCGTTGATTATCCACGTATGTATTGTACGCATACAAAACCCGCACTCCCCCAGCCCCAGCCCCAGCGCTGTGGAGCCGGCTCGCGGACCTGGTCTCTATACATGCGGATGTTTCGTACAAAGAAATTAGCGACTGCGTTCCCCACTGTAGTAGATGCACCAGATGCAGCAGGGCTGCCTGACACGTCATGAGAACGCCGCACGGGTGAGAATGAGAATGCGATCGCAGCTTCGAAGGCACCAAACACAATGCGTGGCTTCTCTTCTCCGAACGCCTGCGCGTATAGGAATAGCTGCCTCAGGCGCCGTGATGCTCCGCTCAGCCCAGTCCATACTACGCCTTGCGCCTTCCCTTTCCCAGCTGCAGGCTGCGGCGAGACACCCCCCGCTCCTATCGTATCGTATGCGTGTGTGCGAGTGCGTGCGTTCGCGCGAACGCCGGCCGGCCGAGTCATGCGCACATGCGCAGGGCCCGTTCTAACTCTGTTCCCGCGCGCACACGCGTGCGAGCAAGCCCCGGCCGCGAAGCCTGTCCCTGGCCGCTTCCACGCGCGGGAAGCGCCCCCACTTGCATATAGAAGAAAAGAACGCGCGCGGACGGCATCGCTTCAATATACACACACACATGAGCCGAAGCTTGCATTTGCGGCGCGTGTAGCGCGGGTATCGGCCGCGGAGACACGCACTGGCGTTGATTGTGATGGATTGGATATGTGCGTGGTGCGTGGGTGGTGGGTGGTGGTGGTGGTGATTCGCGCGGGCGTGGCGTGTGCATCATGTATCAGCCAGGTCAGATCCACCCCATCGCCCCGTCGTGCCCGAAACGCACGAGCTGCGGGACGCGGTGCCGCGCGCCGCCGCCGCCGCCGCCGCCGTCGACGAAGACCGCGGGCTCGGCGCGGGCGCGCCGCTGCTTCTTCGAGATGGACGGCAGCAGCGCGCTGTCCGCGTCGGATGACGGCGGCGGCGGCGGCGGGAGCGGCGGCGCGGGGCGCTTGCGCGGGTTCTGTGCGCCGCGCGCGGAGGCGGGCACGCGCCGGCTGTGCGTGTACGGCGGGAAGGAGAGGTCCTCGTCCTCGTCCGGGAGGGAGTCGAACTGCAGGAAGGTCGGCGAGGCGAAGGGCAGCGGGCGCGGCGCGACGAGGGGCACGTCGCACGTGGCCACGACGTTCGCGCTGCTGCTGCTGCGGCCGCCGCTGCAGTCCTGCGGGGGCGTCGTGCACGCGTCGTGCAGCGAGGCGGGCGAGGAGTCGGGCGGCGTCTTGGAGTCTACAAAGGGCGCGGCGCGTGAGCCACGGGAAGGGGGGCGGGAATGGAAGCGGAGATACGCACGGTCGAGCTCGGGCAGCGCGTCCAGGAGGTCGTACTGGGGCGCGAATATGCCCGCGAGTGTGGGTGCGGCGGCCGGGGGCGAGACGGAGGGCACGTCGAACCACATGGACGGCCAGGAGAAGGCCTCGAGCGGGAGCGCGTGCTGCGGCGCGTTCCAGGGCGCGGGCGCGGGCGCGGGCTCGGGCTCGTGCTCGTGCTCGGCGGCGCGCGCAGGGTCGGCTGGCGGGGAAATGACGATGGGGTAGGCGGCGGATGCGCCGAGCTCGTGGGCGGACTGGCGGCGGGGGCGGGGACGGGAGTGGTGGTGGTGGGAGTGGGAGAGGGAGAGGGGAAGGGCGTACGGGTGGTAGGCCATCTTGACAGACATGGGGGACGGGGGGGAAGCGTTGAGGAATGGGTGGGGATGGAGCTGTACTTATAAGATATATTCGATGACGGAAAGGGCGACGGGGCTAATAAGACATCTGTTTAGGAAGATCGGATATGTTGCCGTTCTCGCTCGTCACCATTGGATTGGTCCATCCGGCCGGGGGTCCATGACAGAATGAATGAATGAAATGAAACGAAGAATGCAGAATGCAGAAAGAATAGAAACACAAACACCCATCACGCAGGGAAATCAGATTCAGTGCAAACTGCACGCTAGGCGCAGTAGCGGCGCGCAACCGACAACCGACCCACACACATCCCAAGATTGCCGCTTTCGGAGCACACGCCTGTCCCGTCCTCGCCACTTTGCGCGTCCTTGTCTTCCACGCCAGCAACAAAGTCCATCGGGAAAGGCCTCTCCCACCCCGACTCATTCGCAATATAGACAGCACCGTCCGTGCGTTCGTTTGCGTTTGCGTTTGCGTGTGCGTGTGCATTTGCGTTTGCGTTTGCGTTTGTATGTACGTATCTATTATTTCGTTGCAACCCCTCCCCTTGTAATGGTTTTCCAACCAATTCTTCCGCAGTATCCATTCTAGGCCCGTCTTCCAGGACCCAAGGAACCCAAGGAACCCAAGGACCCAAGACCATTCTCCTTTGCGTCCAATCGCCACATCTCCACTTACCCAACCATGGCCTCCCTTCTCTCCAAGGGGCTCGCTCCCCGCTCGGCCCTATTCTCGGCTCTCCGATCACGCTCCTACGCCCAATCCCAATCCGCTAACGCCCACGCCCCTGCCCCCGCCCACCTCCAGCTCCCGTATTTCGTCCCCCGCAACTCCAGGGGCTCCCTGCCCGTCTACTCCGACATCCGCAACGGCGGCACGCGCTACCTCGTCCTCGTCAAGAACGTCCGCGGGAACGCCCACGTAAGTCCCGCTGCAGCCCCTTATGACCCACGAGCACTTCTTTTTCGGCGATTCTCAGCTGCTCTCTATTTTGTTTTTTATATATTATATTTCGCTTCGGGTAGACGCTACGCGACGACATTGCGTCCTCGCTGTTCGCGCACGGCTCGGAAGACGCCGCGTACCTCAAAGCAGACGTCCTGCGCGCGGACACGGTCGTCGTCTCCGGAGGGCGCTGGAAGCACCAGCTCATGGACTGGTTGCGGCAGAAGGGCTTTTAGGCGTAGGGCTCGTTTTTGTTTTTTCTGCATGTGCGTCTGTAGCTTTCGTGCCAACCGATCGTCGTTCTTGGTTCTTTGGGCCCCGCAACAACCACCCGATTGCGAGCTGAGGCGCGCTAGCCGACCTGTTGTTTGTTGTGCGCCGGCCGGGACTTCGTTGCTGTTGCAACCTCTCGACCTCTTGCCGCATCTGGGGTGGCGGCTGTGCCGGCGTGCTGCGCGCTTATAAGTGAGAGCGATCTCCGGCTTGACGGCGGCAAGACACGTCTCGTCTCGCAGCACGGCGCGGCGGACTGACTGCGCTTTGTGTACATATCGTGAGTGTGACTGTCCCTTGCCCACGCCGGGCCCCATTGCTATGCGTCGCGCGGGAATAGCGCCCCCGTCGCCACAAGGCAAAGCAAAGCAGAGCAATCCTGTCTCCACGCCCCGCGCGATTTTGCCGAGAAGGGCGCGTTGGCAATATTCTGGGATCAGATTTGCGTTTTTGCAATACATACTTAAACCTAGCCGCTTAGATGCCCGGCCCGCGGTCGTACAGTATGCTCCCAGCACCCAGATGCGTCCGTGACGCCGGTCGCGCTGAGACGAAACGAGATGATACATGTGTGTGTGTGTGTGTGCGTGTGCTATACATATGTACATATGTATGTACTATGCGTGTTCGCTGCTCGGCGTGTTCTCTACAAACGGCTTCGGGCGATCGCGTTTCCAGTGCCCCGTTTCAGGGCTATGAACTGATAGCGCCGCGTGCGGTGGAACTGCACATTGTCTTCGCATCGGGTCTTGTGCTGCGAAACTCAATCGAGGTTGTATTATTATTATTATTATTATTTTGCGCGGCCGGCCAGGACAAGAGACTCGGCTGTCTTGAAACTGTTGCCATGACATAGGCACAAGTCTAGCGAGGCAAATTCGCAACGTTCAGTGACATGCTTCTCGAAAGCTTTCTGCGATCTTCAGGCCTTCGTACGCGCTATGGGCCCATCCATCTTTAATGTGACTTGAGCAGAGGATAAGCTAGAACAATAGCCCAAGAACGTCCTCTCTCAGGACATTTGATATTTGCTTGAAATGCAAAACAAAATACCTAGCAGCAAAAATGTACATATAAATTATAATTCCGTAAAACAAGAGACATCGCGGTCATGTGATACGTGCCTCGAGTTCGGTTTCGGCGTTCGCCGACCATGCGGCCTCGCATAAGTTGAACTACCACCACGACGTTGTGTTGCGCACCGACGCATGTCCTCAGCGACGAAAGAGAACGCTGCCGCGATGCCGTCCACCCCACGCACCGCTGCGGACGAGAACGCGCAGGCGGGCGCGAGCGCGGGCGCCGACGCCGACTTCGACAGGGTATTCGGCTCGCCCGCGTCCGCGACGCTCATGCTGAGCCCCCCGCCGGAGGAGGAACTGCGATACATGAGGCGCCCCGTTAGTACTTCACATTTCTGTCTCCCCCGCCCCCCTCGTCCCCCGTCCCCTTTCTTTGATCGTCGCTCACCGTGCCCCCGCAGAACGAGCCGAGCCCGGCGTCCAAGCCGCTCGCGGCGTCCGTCCGCCCGAACCAGCCGTCCGCAGAGGCGGCCTCGTCAAAGCGCAAGCGCACCGTCACGCACCTCGCCAAGGACGCGTCGCCGGCGCCCGACCCCGCGCAGCCGCTGCACACGCCCAACCCGCGCCTGCGCAAGCAGGTGCGGCACGCGGGCCTGTCGCCCTCGCCGGCGCCGCCCGCCGTCTCGGCCGCCTTCCCCGGGGACGCGCACGCGCGCGGAGGCCCGTCGCGCATGCAGCACGACGACGATGACGACGCGCAGATGGCGTCGCCCACGCGCAAGGGCAAGAGCCGCGGCGCCCCGCGGCTCCTCGTCCCGCAGAGCCCGCACGCAGAGAACCCCCGCGCGGACTACATCCCGCCGGCGCACCTGGCCGCGTCGCCCGTCGGCGGGAAGGCCCGCCGGCGCTCGGTGACGCCGATCCCGCCGTACGAGCCCCCGCCGGAGCGCTACACGCCGCCGCGCGAGATCATGGGCACGCCGCTCGCGGAGCGCAAGCCCGCGCGGCGCGCGGCCGCGGCGGCGAGGAAGAAACGCGTCTCGGGCAAGGGCGAGAAGGCCGGCCTGCAGCTGCGCGTCAAGGCGGAGCCGCCCGAGATCGACCTCAAGTCCCCGATCCCGCCGGCGTCGCCGAGCGAGGACCCGATCTTGCTCGTCGGCCCGCCGCCGGTGGTGCGGGTCCACCGCCCCTCCGCGTCGCCGCAGAAGAAGAAGAAAGACGACCCTGCCAGCCTCGTTGACTTCGAGATGGACCTGGACTTCCCGGAGAACGAGGGCCGTCCGGCCCCGCGCGCCGCTGCTGCGCCGGACACCTCGAGCCCGCTGCGCTCCGAGTCTTCGATCCCTCCGGTGTTTGACTTCACGGGCATCGGCGACGACGCAGGGGCGGGTGCCGGCGGCTGGTCCGACTCCAGCAGCGATAACGACTTTGCTCCCGTCGTCAATGATGCCGCCTTTGTCGGGGGATCTGGCGCGCTGGACGACGGCTGGTCTGACTCCGAGGACGACAATGACGAAGGCGAGGCCTCGATTGGCGAGGGCGACTTCACCGGCAAATTCTTGGCTTATAAGGTGCCGATTAAGATGGACCCTCCGACGGGCGCGGCGCGCGAAAGAATGGAGGAGTGGGGGAGGCCGATTAGCCCGCATCCGAAGAGGCTCTCCTTGGACGGGAAGGGGAGCATCGCGGATGAGGACATCGAGGATGACGACGACGACGTTAGGTCAGCCGGGAAGAACACCGATCTTGGAGAGGCAGAGCGATTGAAGGCAGACGGCGCAGACTCGGAAAGCGATGAAGAGCACGAGAACGAAGAGCAGACGCGCCCGAGCTACGAGAACAAGCGCGGTCGGCGACTGACATTGAGCGAAATGGAGGAATTGAAATTTGGACCAAGGAAGGAGTCATCGCTTGTACGCGATGAGCAAGGCGTTCTTGGAAATAGACAGGAGGAGCAAGACATACATGTCGAGCGAGACAACTCTATGGAGCAGCAGGATGAATCTATTGAGCAAGAGGAGGACTCTATGGAGACCGACGCTAGTCAGCAGAACATTTTCTTGGATAAACGTCCGGAACGCTTGTTTGATGATGAACCGGAGCTTATAATTGAATTGGAGGAAGACGATAAGGTGAGTTTTGTGTCTGATTTGGTATGTTATAAAAATGTTTATTGTTATTATTTAGAGCATTCTTGTAGATCAGGAAGTAAATGAGGACTCTGTCAACCATGGTCATTCGTCTGGAGAGTCCTTCGATTTGGTGGAGGATTCCTTGCACAACGAACCAAATGACGAAGACATTTCCGCAGCCCAGGACGACGAACAGATGTCCCCCCACGACCGAATCGAAACTGGCGAGGTTCGTGTATTTTCTTTGCTCAAATTGCTTGTAATAATAATGAATTCCACGCTCAGCAGCTACAGACGTCCAAGCAGGCGAGCAGCAATAGGTTTGAGGAGACGACGGAACGGAACCCATTTGCGCCCGATTCACCTGCGCCTCAGGAAGATAATCTTGCCGAGTCCGACACCGACGTCGTCGCGTCAGACGGCGGTGAAAGCGACTCTGGTGAGGGCGAGAGCGATTTGAGCGTAGTCAAGATCATGTCCGACGATCCTATGGCTGCTGCACGAGCAGCCGCGATTTTAAAGATGGTAAATAATATAGTCTTTGTTAAAATTAACTGTGTGCTGATACAACTTTTTTTTTCCAGCACGATTACGATATGGTCGCACGGAGGCTCAGGCGGCGACAGACTGCTGCCGCAAAAGTTTCGAAGCCCTACAGCACTCCGCAGAAATTGTGGAGAAGACGCACGATCGCTGGCCTGGCGGGAGAAGAACACCTGACCGCGAACGTTGCACTTCTCGATAGGGCCACGGAAGAATTGAGGAGCTCGCCAGCTAGAAGTCGGTCCGGGAGCGTCGCTTCCAGTGTCGCCGGAACTCCGACGAAGAATCGACAGTATCAGTATGAACTTCCCATTGTCTCCGGCCCACGGGACTGGACAAAAGCAGATTGGAAACTGCTGGATAGCTGCTTCACGGACGAGCGATATGAGCTCGCCCAGGAGCGAGGTCTCGCGGGCGAGTCTCTCGCTCCTGTCGATGACGTTTCGCTCTCGGATGTCGCAGAGAGATTCACAGACCTCATGGGAGGGATTGAGATTGTTGACAGCCATGGACCGTCTTGGACGCAGTAAGTTGTATTTCAAAGCCGATGCCGATTTACTCGAGCTCAAAATATTTTCTTAGGGAGAAGATCTTGAGCAGGGCGCGCGCACTTTGCAAGCGTCAGCGCTCCGGCCAAGGCGCACCTCCGACTCCAGATGTATCCTCGCGGTTCTCCACTCCGTCACGGCGCTCCACTCCTTCGCGTTTCTCGACCTTGAGCCCTACGTCGAGCATGATCGTCCCCGACTTCACGCCTATAGCTAACGAGCGTGTTCGGCTCTTCGATACGACTGATTCGTTGAGCAAAATGGCGTCTCTGCCTCCTCCCTCTTCAGAGCCATTCTTCAAGGTCCCTTATGCCCCGTCGACCATGCCTGCGAGACATTCGCGTCTGCGGGAAGAAGTGACTTCGTCTGCACCTGGAACGCCTGAGGCAAAGACAGCTCTCGGGCTTTTTGGTTTCGAGACGCCGACCCGAGAGCAGCAGGACGACGATAGCGATGACGAATCTGTCGCTTTTGAAATCGAAACTATGTTGACTCCGAACACCGCGCGCATGCGGGAGCGGGAGACACGCGAGCGGGAAACGCGGGAGCGTTCAATGTCGGCCGTGAAACGGTCGATGAAGTTCATCGGTTCATGGCTGAAGCCGGGTATGTTCAAGAAGGAGGAGAAGCGGTTGGGCCCGTTGGTCCCTGGTCTGCCGGTCCCTCCTCCGGACGTCCTGAACAAGCTTCGCCCGCCTGTCGAAACGCCCGCCAAGCAACCACCGCCCAAGATCCCGCATCCCAAAGAGCAAGTCGAACTGCAGCCTGCGCCTCTGCCTCAGCCGACCAAGATCCCGCGCAAGACAAAGCCGCAACGGCTCATCGAGCTGCAGCACGTCCCTACGCCGCCTCCGAAGCCGGTGGAGAAGACCGCCTCGCGGCGCTCCAGCACGTCGAGCGTCAGGGACCTCGTGAAGGAGTTCGAGCAAAAAGACAAGGGAGATATACGGGCGGTCCCGCCGCGTGTTGCGGAGTTGCGGAGAATGGGCAGCGTGGGGTCGCTGAAGGCGAAGGGAAAGCCTACCTGGAAACCGTGAATTTGTTGGTTTTTTTTTCTTTCTTTCTTCTGTTCTTGCTTTACCTATGTGTGCTCCTTTTTTTTCCTTTTGAATACTATTTGTTTGCTTATCATCCATTCCCCAACGAACGTTTCTTCTCTCCATTTTCTTCTCTCGTCATTGATTGCTTTGAACACACTCACATTTGCTATGAAATTTTTGTGTACATTACGTCTAGACGTCCAAAGGATATGAACAGATTGACCATATACATGGGTATCAATATTATGTCGTTTTTTGTTTCGATGCCGGGGGTTGTGGATTTATAATATAAAAGCAAGAATAAAATATAAAACAGAAACTAAACATTGCTGTCAGCGACCTTCCCAAACTTCCCAACACCTTCTCCCTTCATGATCTGAGCATCAGAAATGCCCTCCAGCCGTACAAGTTCCTTGCGGATGTACTTTACGAGCGTGTACATCAGCTCTGGATAGCGCACATAGAGCCGGACGTCCTTGCCGACGAAGTCATACACGCCAGAGCCGTCGTCCGTCTCCTCGAGCTTTCGCAGGCTGTCCTCCGGCTTCTCCTTCGAGAGCTTCTCCTTCCCATACTCGCCCGAGATGTTCACCGCGTGGCGCACGCGCCCCGGTCCTGGGTCGTCAATCCCGTTCGCGCCGCGCGCGCCGAGGAAGTTGCGCCAGACTGCGGCGGCCATCTCCGCGTCGCCGTCGCCGCTTTTTAGCGCGGACACGGACGCTGCGTACGGCGACGAGAGGCCCAGCGCGTAGTCGAGCGCGAGGTTGAGCCCCGCCCACTGCTCGCGCAGGATCTTCATTTGCCGCGAGACGAGTCGCTCAGGCGCTTTTTGCGAGAGCGCCTGGCGGATGCGGTCCTCGACGTCGAGGAAGAAATGGTCGACGAGACCTGGTTATCTGATTGAGACGGTACAATAGCGGTCAGACATAAGCAACGCGTACCCTGAACGAAATTCTCTCCGTAGGGAGAGGGTAATGCGCGGAAGCGGACAGTGAGCAGCCAGACATGGAGATTAGTTACTGTGAACCATGTCTGGAATGTTGGCGGAAGGCGGCATTCTTGTGTCGCGAATAAGCAGTTTTTCTATAGCCACTCATCCCTCGTAGGCGTACCTTGATGCCAGAAGTCTCGCTCCTCGACTTCTCTGACCGCGCAAGCGTTCTGGTAATAATGGAAGGATATTCGCCCAGCGACCTGCCTCGGATTGCCCATACCCAGCGCGCCAGTAACCGACTGGAAGACATTGAGAGCTCTCGGCGAGCGCCTGAGATACTGCGCTAGCCATGTTTCCGGCGGCGGCGTCGGTTTCTTATATTCGTAAGCTTTTTCCGAGGCACCGGAGGATTTTTCTTCTGGTTGAGGAGAGGGTTGCTTCGCGCTGTATGCTCTTTTCGAAGTCGACGCGAGGGCAGAGTAGCGCAGGTTTTTGGATAGCACGGACCTCCGTGTTGCGCTCAACATTGTTGGCGGCGGGCAGCGTATTGGCGAAGAAAACGGCGGGGGCGCACAAACGACGCAAATCCCTAAAAATTAGGCGCGTGCGGGACGCGGGCACGTGGAAGGACATAAACATCACGTAAGTAGAACACGGATTCTGGAAGTGTGCATACACGCAAATTCTCTTTCTCCCTCTCCCGCTTTTCTTCCGTTTCTGACTCACACTCGCACTATACTGTCTACAACTTTATTATGAGTAACTTAAATGCTCCCTCAGGAGCTTCAACGCCCGCCTCTCAGACTGGCGGGGGAACCGGCGTGGCGCACGCAAATGCACCTACTCGCTCGGCAACTAGCGCCGGAGGAAACAACCTGGGCACCTTTGGGGTGAGCGCGAGGTGCCTCGTTGAAAATTGTGCGTGTGGTACTTATGCTAGCGCAAAATAGGTCAAATCTGGTCTGGCGCAGATGTTGAAGGTAACGAATTCATCTCGTGCAATGTCTGTCGTGGATTTACTTGACGAGTCATTTGAAGGGTGGAGTCATCATGGATGTCACCAACGTTGAGCAGGTATGTGGAATGTGTGCATATTTCTATATACAGATTGTTGAAGTGTATGAAGGCTCGCTTAGCAGAGGAAGCGGGTGCATGTGCCGTCATGGCCTTGGAGCGAGTCCCAGCAGACATAAGGAAGGAAGGAGGCGTTGCCCGTATGGTGCGTTGAGATTGTGTACTCCCTTGGGCATTTTTAGCTTACAATCTGCAGAGTGATCCGAAAATGATCAAAGACATTATTGACGCTGTTACAATACCCGTAATGGCGAAAGTCCGCATAGGTCATTTCGTCGAGGCACAGGTTTGTGCTCAAGCATTCTGATCCAATGGATTGCAATTTTAACTGACACTATTTCTGCAGATTATCCAAGCCGTTGGCGTGGACTACATTGACGAGTCTGAAGTGCTGACCCCGGCCGACGAGCAGCACCACATAAACAAACACACGTTCAAGGTCCCCTTTGTATGCGGGGCCAAAAACCTCGGCGAGGCTCTGCGGCGCATCTCTGAGGGTGCAGCATTCATTCGCACGAAGGGGGAGGCCGGTACGGGAAACATTGTAGAGGCCGTTAGGCACCAGCGGGCTGTTTCGGCCGATATCCGGAGGGCAAGTGCCATGAATGACGAGGAGCTGTATGCATTTGCGAAGGAGCTTTCGGCGCCGTTCCACCTCCTAAAAGAAGTTGCTCGGCTGAAACGCCTGCCCGTCGTCAGCTTTGCCGCTGGTGGTATCGCGACGCCAGGTATGTGCTAGTGCCGCTTAATGTAAAGACGTCATTGAATTCTTGCTCTTGCAGCCGACGCTGCTCTCATGATGCAGCTTGGATGTGATGGAGGTGAGTGATAGGATCAATCCTCTTTTACCCGACGCTCAAGTAACTCGTTAGTCTTTGTTGGTTCTGGAATATTCAACGTAAGCCACCTGTTGTAATATTTACTTTGGCTTTTCCTTAAAACTCGAATAGTCTGGTGATCCTGCGAAGCGCGCTCGCGCTATTGTTCAATCAGTATGTCATTTCTCCCCTCTTGATTGCAGATATTTTCAGTTCCTCGTGGTAACACATTCTTCAAGGTAACGCACTATAACAATCCCAAGCTGCTGGCCGAGGTAAGCGACTTCCATGTTGAACAAGTTCATGATTCACATTCTCCCCCCAGGTCTCTGAAGATTTGGGTGAAGCTATGGTTGGTTTGACCATGTGAGTGATTACCAAGGCTTTTCCTCCTCCTTTGACTTAACAATACACAACAGTGATGACAACGTGAAGGGTGGACGTTTGAGCAAACGAGGCTGGTAGACAATTAAAAGACAGTATACCGGAAAAGGAAGCAAGGCGTTTGTACATTACATTGTCATGTTAGATTGGATACACACAAGGCTTCTAGCGCGAACAAAAGAAAAAGACAGACATGTTACGATGATAAAAGTAGGGGAAAAGTATTTTTAAAAACTCCTGCCCCACTGAGGCTTGAACTCAGGACCTTGTGATTCCGTTTGGACTTTACGTGAATTTAACAGTCACACGCTCTAACCAACTGAGCCATGGGGCATTAGATAATTTTTTGCGTTCTGAATCCATCACATTGTTACATAGTAAAGCTACAGTGGCTATAGGAAGTCTTTGCTATAAACGGTTTCGCCAAAATAGTACATGTATTTAGATTTCACACCGCGTAGACAGGTGGATTCCACTGACGGCGCGCGTCCCTGCTCTGTGTTCTCCACTCATAACTAAACTCAAAGGGACAAATGAAGTGCTTCCTATGCTGCATATTTCCATGCAATTTTTAGAACAGTCAGTAATGTCAATGATTTTGATCGCATCATGTTAAAGAAATGCTAACTTTGGGACATTTTCTGCTCTCAAGAATCGACGATTATTTTCTTTTCGAGATATATACAGAGGTAGAAAGCCTTGGCTGAACATGCATATAAAATTTCACAGAGAGATTGAGAAAGAAGCGGGTGTCTAAAGGACTAGCGGAGGTGTACATCCATATGTAGTATACTGTACCCGTTGTCCGTCGTGGGCGTCGCGCTTTGTATCTTTCGAGTCGCATCGTCAGAGGTCTTTTCAAATTGTCGCTTACTTCGCGTTTTGGTAGCTACATATTTACGAAATGTCAATGATGCAAAAACAGATGCCTTGGATGTTCACGATCGTCCAATTCTCGCCAGACCAGCCAGGATCTCAACACCAGCTTTTGCTCCGTCAACAACCTGCACTTCTCCCAAACCAGCTTCTCTAACGCCCTCTTTCACCAATTCTTCCATTCCCGCCATTCCAGCACACCCAAGAATCAGGACATCTGCGCCATTTCCTGCCACCTTCGCTGATGTGCTCTTCATCAGCGCCTCGACCCTGCTTCGATCGCCCTCGCGCAGCTCGACGACACCGAGGCCGCTGGTGACGACTCCCGCGAAGCGCTCGGAGTTGGCACCCATGAATGCACGCACACCGGCTATGAGCGTGTTCTTCATGCCCGTTCCAGTTGAGACGACCCCAAAGCGACGCCCGACGAGCATGGCGTGCACGACACCTGCCTCAAAGATCCCAATAGCGGGCTTAGACGATTTGATCGACGCGAGATGCTCCCGCAGCATGTGGACCAGCGGGTGATCGGAGACTAGCGCAGTGATTGTGCAGCTGGTCAGCACAGGCAACTATTACATCAATATACATGTATGCACTCACAACAGGACACCAGGAAGCCGTCATACTCATCGATGGCTTTGGTATTTACTAACGACTCATAGCATGCAGTGGCAGTCTGATTTGCTGTAATTATATTACTGATCGCTGCTGGCGCATGCGAAGGTGCAGTGAAGTAAGCGAGCTGTGTGCCGGGAGGGGTGCATGGGTCGAGCGACTCCTGTAGCCCGTCTGTGATACTCTTCGACGAGTTCGGGTTGATGACAAGCAGGCGGACGACGGTCATCTTCTCGATGTTTTGATCTGCTTCAGTTGTTTATTAAAACGCAGACGACGATAACGGCGAAACGGAACCTCAGGCCTTTCGCCGTCGGCCGTTAGGGTTCCTTTGCCTTTCCGCCACAGTGCAAGCATCAGTGAAAACAACCGAAAACAGCCCGTGTATCCGAAGCTCTATTACGAAAGCCCACCCGCTTGAGCGATGTAGTGTGCGTTGGCGAACGCACATTTCATACCTAAACCTTCCTTACCCATATGGTCGACGGGGTTCAATGCTGTTCGCACTGGATCCTAGGTTCTTCTGGGCTCATGAAGATGCGTCGGACGTTGATGGTTTTATCGAAAAGCAGCGTCGGGCGTTATATGAAAGCCGGAAACACCGACCTTCAAAGTCACTTTGTTAAACACCGAAACCAATATGCTCGCAGAATCTGGATAGATGATATCTTCCAAAGGTTTGTTGCAACACACTCGAGTAATGAAGAACTTGCAAGTGGTCTAATTTCATATTGGATGATTGTGGAAAATCTGCTGTCGACACGAACCGGAGATCAGAATTTATCTACTCCGAACTTCCTCGCTTGGCCCTTGCGAAAGTACGTTGTCCCGAGGTCCATTTAAAGGCAATTTTCAAGTTTATAAATGCACCATGTGCATTCAGCACACGTATCCCACGAGAAAAGCAATGCGGTCCCGTTCAATCAAAGTCTTTTGTTCATTTTTTCTTTCTCTACTCGATTCCCCACCTCAGCCTCGTCGCCCAGGTTTAGGCCGGTATGATTTCTCTTAGTCCCTCGCCCGATCCTCCGCTTACTTTGTTCCCCAGGCTATCGCTCAGCACGTGTAATCTCGCAAAATGTCAGACTTCAACTGGCGACGGCGAACACGAAATACCCTTGACGACGAACTGAATGGGATCTATAACCAGGTGGAGGCCATGTTGTCCGAGTCGTCCGTTAGCTCTACCGCGACTGCTGACAATCTCCCCGGAACGGGGAGCACGCTCGGAAAGCTCTTCATGTTTCTCAGGCGACGCCTGGAGGCGGCAGCGAGCCGGTTCATGGAGAAGCATGGGTACGGGCTGGAAGCGGCCAGGAAGCGCTTAAAAATGCTATGTTATAAACGCTATTACGCCACACACGCACAACGAATACCTATCCAAGGAACTGTAGAGTATAGAAAGAGCCGGAAGGATGTGAAAAAGCTTTTGAAATATGTTAGGTGTGCTCGTATCTGATTTTCTTATCATAAACTTATAAGTGCTAGTCATGTTTTGTTTTTGTACAGGAGTCAATATGCATCGAACCAAGAGCTCGCACTCATAGCAATCCTGGACCTCGCAGTTTACGACGATATTCGAAAGATGCTTCTAGAGCTCGATGCAGCCAAGATGGTTGGTTTTGTGTTGCATCAAGCAGAATTGGGAGACTGCGATCAGCTACTTTCCTCAAGTCGCAAGGCGCTGATATCCCTCGTCGACACCGATATCAATATGTCGGGGAAAGAACTCCTGGGGTTACATCACATGGCTTTCCCGGGATCCGAGCTCCAAGTTTTGAGGACGCGCCTTACTTGTGTACTCCAAAATCTTGAAGCCAGAATACAAAGGCAAGTTTGCAGTCATTTTATAAAATCCCTTACTGGTCCTGATGTACGTCAAAGATCTGAGGATGTCTCTTTCCTTGCCGTCCGCTATATTGCAGAATATGTTATGAGATCAAGGGTGTGCTTTGGTACACGGTCCTTGCTGACAAGATTTTACAAAATACCCTTCTACTTGCTCGAGCACACACCACATGCTGTAGAATGGCCTGTGTACGCAGAAATGTTATGGTCTTCTCGTTGGACCCTACGTGTTGAATTAGGGGTAAAAGAATTGCATCGAGAACTGATGTGCGTATCTCGTTATTCAGTGTGCACGGACCATCCTACTTACTTTATTGCTAGGGAACGCTCACTGAGGCACATCCCTTACGATTACAAGGAGCGTTTTATACAGTGTCTCGCTAGGGTGAATTGTACAGGTGGATCAGAAAAATCTTCGGCCCCCCTAAAAAAGGAAGATGGTTCCAGCCTGCGTAGCAACCGATGCCGCGTCGTTCGAGTTATCACTCACCATTACCTATAATATGCTGCCAGCTTAACTCATACAAAAACTTATTAGCAAGTACATATTGTATGCTTATATGTACTGTAATATGCATCTAGAGCATTGGATTATAAACAATCAAACATTACTTGGCCCCGTTTTTGTCTGAACAAGGTCCTTTTTTAGGGAGGGCGAAGACCTTTCTGACAGCCTGTCGCGTGCCAGCTTTCGTGCTGACCTCTCGACAAACTGAGCGTCTAGCTTTTATTCTGAGTTGCCGGAGAGGTTCCCGGTTACTTAACTACCTGCCGATCATGTCGATCATTGTCGATCATTGTCACTGTTTGATTCAGGAAGCACATCCGCCTACAATACTTAGTCTGGGACCAGGGGTTTTTCGCCATTACCCCGCCGTGAAAAGTCGTCTTTATAAACTCCTGTCTGGTGTCCAGAAGAGATGACAAAGAATGTAAAGTAAGAGTGACCTATGACATGATCAGACAGTGCACTGACGGACGAGTTCTTTGAGTTTTTCTTGTTTGCCACTGTCGCGTCTACTCTGTCATGTATGTTTTCAGTCTTCATTTCTGTCGAATCTACACTGAGCCTGCTCTCTTTTCTGCATTACCTTTGAATTTCTTGGATTTTCTACAAAATGCAGCCTATATTCTAATTTTATGGTATTATACACACTCTCTTCTCACAACGCGCATTTCTACCGTAGTATTCTTGCTTCTTATCATTGAGACCAGTAGACTCTCACAGCTCGAAGTTCCGTTTAGCGAGTCATCCGGCCTTCAGCTTCCTTCCCTTCCTCTCTGTTATGGTCTTCAGACAGAGTCCAGACGATACATTTGAGAACATACGACTTTGCGATTGAGACGTACGTGTGTACACTAGCAGGTAGCAAACTCCAAGCTGACCTTGATCAAGCCAAAAGAGTCAAGATTATCTGGTTTAAAGTGAATATATCGTACTTACCATGTTCGTCTCGATCATGCATACTACCTGTTTTCTTCCAGAACATCTGAAGATTCCAAGACACCCTCTGGAACTGTTTTGCTTGTCCTTCCTGAGTCAGTTTATATCTTATATCGCTGTTCAGCTTACCTTGAAGCCTTTTTTTCGCGCCTGCTGGACTCCACTAAACTCAAGTAAGTACTTTTGGACTTCAGAAACGGGTATATAGGATGAAGGATCATCGACTTCACGATTATCGTTAGTCAATGTGATGTGGCAGACTAGAGTTTCAAATGCATCAAACTCATGTATCGGAACAAGGCAAATTATATGTACAGTCAACATACAAAGATAGTAGAAACTCTTCTATAACAGAAACATGATCGAGGCAAAGATATCCAAGGAAGACATATCCTATATGTAAGACTAGGAGTAACATGCATAACAAAGCAGAGCAAAACAACAAGGGAGAAAAAAAAACTATACTGATGGCCATAACACTTTGCTTAGGACGGCCGAACATCGACCTGATACCCGCATTTCTCGTGCATTGACTTCTCGCCATCGCTCTCTCCGTCAGATGACGGTGTTCCCACATGGTCATAGTGCGGTGGAAACACCTTGCTCGCAACGATGTATATCACGAAGGAGACAGCGAAGCTGACGGGCCACACGAGACTGTACGGGTACGATGTGCCGATAGGGATGTTCCTGTGCCCACCGACGGCACGGATAAAGCCAGGCAAGTTGGGCACGATGCCGAAAATAAACGCGACGATCGCGCGCCAGTTCCAGCCGGCGGTGTACCAGTACTCGGTGTTGCCGGAGCCTTTGCGGTATAATCCTGGGACGTCGAGGTGGCGGCGCGCGACAACCCAGTAGTGCCCAATGAGGATGCCGCATACAGGGCCAAGGAAGATGCTATAGCCGCTGAGGAAATTCGTGAACGTCGTTGCCGAGTTCTGGATCTTCCAGGGCACGGTCACAAGGCCAAAGATTGCGCAAATATACTGGCCGCGACGAACGTTGATATAACCTGGGAAGACGATCATGAGGTCATTAGCGACGGCGGTAGAATTGGAGGCAACATTGGTTGCAATGGCAGCAAGAGCCCAGCAGAACGCGCTGAAAAACTGCGCCGCGCGGCTATCGAAGAGCTGGCTCACTTGCAGCGGAGACCAAGTACTGACCTGTAGCACGTAGCGAAGAAAAGATGTCTTTAGAACCTGTCTTTCCTGAGAATATCAGAGATAAATTACCCCGTAGATGACTTGTGCTGCAGATGTGACAACAACTCCGAGAATGGAACATAGGGTAACGAGAATGGACAAAGAGAATATGTTTGTCCAAACGACAGTGCGCGGACTCTTTGCATACCGTGTGAAATCAGGGATATTGAGTGCTAGAGTAGCCTTCCCGGCAATCGCGGCAGACATCGCGGAGAAGAACACGACAGCTGTCGAGCGACCGTCGGTGATTTCTGTGCCCTTCTGGAAGATGGGACCGAACCCGTGCGCTCTTCCGACAGCCCACCCTGTCGAAGGGTTGGATCGTGCGTTAAATGAACGGCAGAAGGACAGCGTACCGAACAACGTGAAACCAAAAATAGGCATGATTATCACTTTGACGAGGAAAAGGTACCGCAGCTTCGACATGTGAATCCAAAGAAGCGGAAGCTGGATGATGTAGAAGAGCTATACGGACTTAATATTAGCAACAGCTCATGGAGAAAATCCTCAAGGATACGCACAAAGAAACACAGTAGCATCGACGACGTAACACTCGCCTAGAGATAGTGATGAAAACAACTTCTTTGGGTGAAACAGCAAAACGAGGCTCTCACCGATTCAGGCAAGTGGTTGGGGAACTTCTTGAATGAAGGCCAAATAGCCTGGAGCATGACCTGCAAGCATTGGCCTCCCTGATAGGTCTGCGTCCCGAACCAAAAGATAGCGGCTATGACGCGGCAGAAGAGGGCGACGTAAACGCCCCTAATGCCAAAACTTGCTCGAGAGAAAATCGGAAACTGCGGAAGAATGAACGAGCGCGGATAGACGAGGTGGCGGGAAACATACGTTGATGCCATAGTGAGCTCCGACCCAACCGTTAAGTGCGTTAGGAATCGATATGATGAAGTGACCAAGGAAAACGGCGGCACTGACGAACGCGCAAGAGCTGTCAGAAGTCGGACGTGGATAGAGGAAGGGAAAGACCTTACATAGTCGTACCGGGCGCCAATCCGACAGAGACTGCAGAAGACGCAACCTGATATTGAGACACACCAAAGGCTTCAGCAACCCAATAGCCTGAGTACGAACGAACGAGTTAGAGCAGCATATAAAACAAGGCAGAACAGCTAACTTGCCAGTGAGATGGAACCAGTGCCAACGCCTCAGCTCGCTGCCTGGTTGATGCAGAGGAGGAACCGGAATTAAATCAGGCTCGCATTGCGAAAACAAGAAAGTTTGATTTGAAATTTTGAAGGGAGAAAAGAAAGACGCGACAGACCTCAATGGCCTGACCCCTGCCTTCAGAGTCAGCATTGAAGGTGACGCTCTCCTTCTGGATACGAAAGCGCTGGACGAGGGAAGTCATGGCAAGTCCAATATTAGGCACCGAGCTCGATGATTACAACCATCACAGTGCTGATTATTCTGAGCAGCATTACAGAACATTCCGCTTTGAAGTTAGTACGGTCTCCTCGGGAAATATGCAGTTCCGACGGTTAGAAATTAGGTTCTGATTGCCTCAACAAAGTGCTTTTTGATGGCTTGTCTTATTCGAGCGGAAGATACGTAACTTAGATAAGCACATTCATCTTCGGTAACTTCGGCAAGTTCCCGCGGGAAGTTTCCGAAGAACGATAATCAGGGCAGCATACAAGCAACACCTCAAGCCTCAAAATCCCACACTTGTTTAGCGATAGCAATCCCACGCGGTTTTGGTATAAATGATTTCAGGGGAACAGCAGCTCTCACTGCCATGTTCACTCACAATGTGGCTGCTCAGAACTGGCATTTAGATTGAACTGAGCGCTTCTTCAGATCGCATATAGCGGTTCTTTCACTGGTGGGTCCTGACGGCTGTCAAACCCTATTTCCATTACCATTTCCATTCGTCCTGGACTCACAAGCCAGCCATAACCATAACGCATCCAAGCTGACTACGATCCTGGCTCTGCGGCGGAGAACTCAGAGAGTTTAGTCGGACACATCCCGATACGACGGAAAAACATTTCGGCGCGAACCTGAGTCTCGAGACCCGTCTCCCCGGTGGCCAGCTACCCCGCTTCGGAAGACGCAAGCAAATCCCTTCATATTTCGACCTCGTCTCTCTGTGTGTTCATCCCCCCTCTCCTAACCGTATGATGTCTTCATTCCTTGAGTTCGACACTGTTGTGAAGAATGGCATAATTGTCACCGCCTCAGACCAGGTTCCTTGTGACATCGGCATTAAGGACGGCGTCATCAAAGTTCTTGCTCATGACCTCCCAGTGGGCCCAAGTACGACAGTCATTGACGCAGAGGGAGGATACGTTACTGTACGTGCTCGAAATAATTTCTCACGCAACCCCTACATGTCCACTTATTTTTTCGATTTTTTTTTCCTCTTTGCTAGCCGGGAGGAGTTGACTCGCATGTCCACATCGCACAGTCTGGTGAAGATATTAATACACGACTTCGTTTGAGGTTTGTTTTTTTGCTGACTCGTTTCTGAAGGAGCTGGTAAGCGTGCTAGATCTGCTGACGACTGGACCTCCGCCACGCGCTCGGCCATTGCTGGCGGTACGACGAGCGTCGTCGCCTTCGCGGCACAGTCTCGAGGCGCTTCGATGAACGCTGCTGTCGACGAATACCACAAACTCGCAACGGGAGCTGCCTTGTGTGATTATGGCTTCCACGTCATCGTGACAGACCCTACCGAAGAGCAGATGAAGATCGAGCTCCCGAAGCTGGTCGAGCGAGGTATCACCAGTGTCAAAGTGAGCAAAATCGTATTTCTTGCCTTCTGAGAAAAGACTCTTAATTATTTTTGGCCTAAGATTTACATGACCTATCCGGCGTTGAGGTTATCGGACGGACAGATTCTTGACATGCTGTGTTCCGCTCGAAGAACCGGCGTGACTACGATGATTCATTGTGAGGTGCGCATACATTCAAGGACCCGGCATAAGGGTGGATTTAAAATGATAATCTGCAGAACTCGGACGTGATCGACTGGATGTCCAAATCACTGGCCGAGCGCGGTATGACTGAGCCGTGGCACCATGGCACCTCGCGCCCCAACATTGTCGAGTCCGAGGCGACCAATCGAGCCATTGCGCTCGCAGAGCTTATGGACGCCCCGATGCTTATTGTGCACGTCTCGGACCCTTCCGCGACGCGCACAATACGCAAAGCCCAGACGCGCCTGCTTCCTATTTATGCGGAGACGTGCCCGCAATACCTGCTCCTGAGCGGCGACAAGATGCGTGCGCCCGGGTTCGAGGGCGCCATGTGTGTGTGTTCGCCGCCCCTCCGAGACGATCCGAAGGATAAGGAACGTATATGGGATGGCCTGCGCAACGGCACATTTACCGTTTACTCCAGCGACCATGCACCAACGAATTATTTCGACGAACGTGGCAAGCAGGCACGTTGTCATGTTTTCTCCGTCCGTCCTTAAAATATTTTAACACTTCAGCACGCAGCTCGGAATGACTCTCAACCCGAAGAATAACCCGCAAGGGGACTTCCGTACCATTCCAAACGGTCTCCCAGGTGTTGAGACGCGTATACCACTCCTCTGGAGCGAGGGTGTCCTCAAGGGAAGGATCTCTCCTCAGCGCTTCGTCGAGCTCAGCTCTACGAATGCTGCCAAACTTTGTACGTTCCTCAGCACCTCGGTTTGCGTCTATAATTGATTTTTATATTCGCAGATGGCATGTATCCGCGCAAAGGCACAATCCAGCCCGGCTCAGACGCAGACCTCGTTATCTGGCGTCCGGCCGAAGCGCGTCAGCCGTATACCATTTCGAACGACAAGCTGCACCACAGTGTGGACTACACGCCGTACGAAGGTCTGGAAATTGCAGATTGGCCGCGTTTTACGATCCTGCGCGGGAAGGTCGCCTACGACGGCGGTGCGAACACCGTTGTGTTGTCTGCTGGGGAGGGGAAATTCCTCGAGCGCGGCAAGAGCACGCTGCCGGGTCCGCGCAACCAGTGGCTCAGCGAGTGGAGGCCTGACGAGGTGTAGGAGGCAAAGAACAGGAAGGAGTAAGGAAAGACTACGTGGAATATACGAATACGTTGCCAATGAAGTGTATTGTTAGCCGTACATAAATGGGTATCAAATATATAATGCAGACTTATTTATCACAACCTTTACTCCGGAGAAATGTAGGATTAAATTGGTCCTGCAAGCACATAGCCAGTTCTAAAAACAATTCGGACAAACCTTTCGGGCAGAAACTTTGTTCACACTTTCGCCGTGCCTTTCAATTTGTTTGTCTTTAATTAAAATTTCCGAGATTGCTCATTGCCTTACAAGTACTAGTACTAGTGCTAGGTTTTATCTACAAGTTTACATGCTGCTAGATGTTATAAAAGATGAAAAACAAATCAGGGTACAATCCAAGGGTCGCACTTCAAGCCGTCGACCACCTCTTCACCAACCAGCTGGCCGTCCGAAGTTATAATTACTCAGCGTCTCGTCGATACCGCCATTCCCGTCCAGGCCAATATTAGACATCCAAGGGGTCCAAAAAGTGACGCCATCCATTCCTAACATATCGATGTCAGGTACCAATTCAGTCATACCAGGCGCCGCGGCCATGTCTGGTGGTGTTTGCCCGGCGGCGTAGGTTGGAGGTCCAGTCACTTCACTGTACATAAGGGGCATCGGCTGGGGCGGGGTAGGCGGTCGATGATCTGCCACGTTAGATAGTACTGGGGGTGTGTATCCATGTTGGCTGGCGGAATCAGAAGACAGAGAATGATGCTGAAGTTGCGCGGTCTGGGGATATACGTATGGACCGGAAGGAGCCATCGTAATCCCTAATTCGGAACTTGATGCTCCAGGTAAAGATTGGTGCTGGGCTTGTGGATCTACCTGTTGTGGCGATGGCTGATGGTAATGTTGCGGTAATTGACTATGCGACGAGGAATGGTGTCGTACGGGCGGCAGCACGCTTTCGTCTTGCCACTGCATCGGGTGGGGAGGGAACGGGAAAGGCTGGCCCTCGAGGGCGAGTATCATATTCATGTTCTCTGCACTTTCTTCCCAAGTATTCAAGCGGCTGATAACCGACGATGCGCGTGTCAACGCCGGGTCAGCGACATCCCAGCGCCCATTGGAACGTGCATTCCGCAAAAACCTTGTCAATCGCGACAAAAGATGGAGTGCAATCGCGTGCGCATATCTTGGATCGACTAGTTGCGATGTAGCTCGAGGCGACAATCTTCGTGTCGTATTCGGAGGTATCGACACGACAGTGTCCGTTTTTGGCTCATCGGAGCCGAGAGAAGCAAGGCAAACCCGAATGAGAGATGACATCAACGAAGAAATTATATGCGACGAATCTGAAAGAGCAAGTATATCAGCTGAGCCTACCATCTCACGCGGAATTTAATATACGAACAGCATAGCCAATATTCATCAAGGTCGCCGTCAGATAATTTTGTGATGTAATCCACTGCCGCAGATAATAAACTTAATGTGTCCTGATCGCATTGGAAAGGACCACCGACGCCCGCCTCTGTTTCAATATAAATGCGGCGCAGCATGCAACGGAAACAGAGAATGTGCAAAAGCAATGATTCTGAAATATTCTGTCGTTAGACCCGAAGTCATGTAAGAACGATTGACGCTACTCACGAACACCAGGCTCCCGCTGCGTATGGCTCGAAATCTCGTCCCTCCACAGCATCGCCACCTGGCTTGTCTGCTCCTCTAGGTCAGCTACATCATAAAGCTTATCCTGCTTCGACTTCTCCTGGCTTTTTATCGTGGCAATTTCGTTCTGCAGTTTCGCAACGATTTCGGAAAGACAACATAAGGACGAAAATGCTTCGGCAGACCTCGTCAGACTTGCACTGTCAATGGCGGTCGCCAGAGACGGGGCAGATGGAAGAGGGATGTCTGAGTTGTGCACTTGTACGTGTGATGGTCGCGAATTAAGGAAAGACATCCTGCGGGACCGTTAATTTCTATAAGCGATCATAAAATCAAGGCTTACCATGCATCGTGGATTCTTAACCCCCACCAGAGCCGAATACGCAAGTCCTTCTCCCATGAAGGGATAGACCACCTTGTCGGATTCACGTGCAGCCCAAGAAGCTGTGCGTGAGCGATGGTCTGCGATAACAATTAACAAAAACGAGTGGCAGTGAAAAACAAAACGTTATTCGCCTTTGCAAGCGTCAGGTAATTTCCTCTCGGGTCAACCGTAGGCCTTGCACCAATGTCTAGTATTGCAGCAGCGATAGTACTTAGTCTCGGACTATCCAGACCTGGTTCCGTCACGTTCGGTGCATGGACAAAACTCCAAGCCGCCGCTGACATTTCACGAAGATCCTCACGATGGCTAAAGGCAGTCGCATAGATGGCAGATAGTAGGTACGGAGGAAATTCGCCCATATTTTTTAGGAGCGGGAGGGTAGGAAACGCTGGGTGTACACGTGAAAAAAATATTTGGAGGAGTTCCTATTTTAGAAACAGATTAATCATTTTGTATATTCTGAATCGGTTATCCATACAGTTACGGGAGCTTACCTCCTCCTTTGGCCGGCTAGGTAGGGCTTTGAGTAAGGACCGTACTCTATATAACACTTGTACTCCCGGATCGTGGGCTGTTCGGACTAAAAGTGGAGGTATATTTTCTAAGCTAATTCCTAGACATACCTATTTGCAGCTTACCATCTGGTCTTGGAGCAAACACGACGTATACTGGTTTCTGGCTGTTGGTCGATATTTGCCTCGCATGTGGCGCATTGGGGTGGTTTGGTCCTGTAGATATTGGCAAAAGATCATCCGTCAAGATGGCATTAAGGACATGTGGCTCATACGACTCGGACACGGCCGAGTCGAGCGAAGTTACGGAGTGTGGTGAGGGCTGAAGCAGAATGTACAGGTGTGGTCAGTCGTCGGAGACGACGTCAATTGCGAAATACACACGTGGATGTTGCCGCCAGCGGCGTCTGGAGAACCCGATGACCTAAGGCCGGTCGTGTCGTGGTCCTCCCTGTGCGAACTCGGAGTGACCGGCATGGATGCTGCCGCGGCAGCGTTTGCCAGAGCGTGAAGGGCGCCCCCAGCATCCGGGCTCTTTTCGCCGACGAAAGAGCGGTGTTTGCGTGCTGGTGGCCCTTCCTCGAAGCTGCAGTTCTTCTTTGTCTGCCTAGCAACACGAGACGGCAGTCAGAGAACGTTGCCGGAATTTGTTGACAAATAGTACGTAGAGCTTACACGCATTCAAAGCAGGGCGGCCCCTCGGGGCCTATGGTACATCGCGTCTTCGTCCGTCGCTGGAAAAAAGCGCGGTACAAGGTGCATCAAAACATATGAGTACATGTATTAGCTGCTAGGACTGATACGCACACAAGAGTCGCAAGGACGATTTTTCCTAGACCTAAACGGCCTCCCCCCGGGTTCAAAGTAATAGTGCGTAGGATGGTGCCTCTGTGGCTGGGGGCTGTTGAGGTCTGTCCGAGGGGGCATAGCCGTCACGACGAGCGGAAGGTGTACTGCGCTCTGAAATCAGTACAGTTTGTAACCGGGATAAGGCTTGCCTTTTCCGTCACCAAAGATCCCGAATTGATCGAGCCTCAAGGCGCTTGATAGATATGCGTCACTGATCGTCCACATCGAAATTAACCTATAGCATGTACAAAATGGCTCTATTTAGGCACTTAATCTAACTTCGTCTCCAGAGAAGTAACCACAAACTGCGAACTCCTTAAAGACGGAAGCAATTTCCTCCAGCAATCAACCGCTCGTTTCTGCCTCAGGTGGCTTCACAACGCCTTTCTGCGAAACAATCATCCCGTAATGCTCGGGCCGTCGATGCTTTTCAAAACAGAACGTCCGCTGCTTTCCTTGCCTGTCAATGATGCGTTCAGCTATACTGCTGAAAGCCCACAATAATCGACAACAAGACTCACAGGCATGCGTCGAGGTCGATCTCTGCAAGAACGAGCTCGTCTTCCGTTGTTTGGCTTTCCGCGACGACATGTCCTTCGGGATCGACTATCATGGTGCCGGAAATGAGCTCGAAGTGGCCATCGTCCCAACCGGCTCGCGCACTTGCAATGCAAAAAGTCGCGTTCATATATGCGTTTGCCTGGACGACCACTGCCAAAAGCGGCGCGTCAGCATATTTGCAAGTCGTCATTTTCTTGAAAGGCACCTACACTTGTGATGGAACATGGCCTCTTCACGGGATTTTTCCCGTGAAATGGATTGGTCTCCGCCCAATAATTGAGGAGCATACGCGGTGCTGTTCTGAAATACAAGGACGTCAAGTTCATGATCTGAAGGAACTTATATATTGACATGGCACTTGCGTAGCCGATGCATATAATTTCAGCACCCTGCAATCCATAAACTCTCCAGCCTTCGCTCCAGCGGCGATCATTGCAGATCAACTGACCGATAATAGGGGCGCTGGGACTAATGGGGTACGAGCCATGTGGTACGAGCGAAGGTGCGCGGAAAGCCTTGAAACCAAGATCTCCAGGTTTGAAGTATCTATATGATATGTTAACGTTTTCTTTAGAAGCGAAAATGAAGAATGCAAACCTTTTCTCAAGCTGATTTGTAGTGAGAGGATCCTCGTCGAAGGGCTCAAGGGTTCCGGGCAAATGCACCTTTCGATACTTGCTGACGACCTTTCCGGAAGATCCGCTCACGTAGCACGCAGTGTTATACGGGACACTCTCCGGAGTTTTCTCCGCATATCCCACGGCGACATCGATGCCGAGCTGTTTCGCGTGGGCGAAGAAGCGGGCGACGTTGGGAGAATCAACGACGCCGTTCTCGGCGGACTCGTGCTCGAAATAAGACTCGAGCTCGGCCTCGTCGGAGATGATGTAACGAGGAAAGAAGGTAGTGAAAGTAATCTCAGGGAAGACAGCAAGTTGGACACCCCGTGCCGCGGCCGAGTCGAGAAGGGCAATGAGACGGTCGAGGACAGCGGTACGAGGAGTATTGCGGTGGATGGCACCGACTTGTGCTGCAGCGACTTTTAAGAGCCGAGGCATAAGTGAACGGGGGAAGTCGGAGGACACGGCTATATTTTGCTGGGTGCCAGCGTACGCTGTTCGAATGACTCTTATATACGGATATTCCGAGCTTGAGAGTGGGATGGGGTTCGAAATCGAACAAACATAGCTGCTCATGCGTGTGTGGTATGTGCTCGCCGGCGCGTAAGACCGTAGGCGGAGACAGACTTCCACGCTGCCCAAAAATGGAATTCCATGGACGCGTCGATCCCGTTATGCACCTCGGCGAACCTAATAGGCGAACAGAGGCCAGAGGCGAACACTCATCGTCCCTTCTCCGTCCCGTCCGCTTCAAATAATTTCACTCACATGTTCTCACATTACGCAATTATCCGGCCATCATGTCTTCTGCTGTGAAATCTACAGTCGTCATTGGCTGCGGTATTATAGGTTTGACTACTGCAATCCGGCTCCTTGAGTCTGGCGAACACCCTCAAGTGCACGTCCTCGCCGACCACCTCCCCCTCGACCCCCTCGACCCATCCTATGCATCCACGGCAGCTGGCGCACATCATCTCTCTTTCGCAGCCAATCAGGATCTCAAACAGCGTCGTCTCGATGCACGAACTTTCCAAGTCATGTGGGATGAACTTGAGGCCGAAGAGATTACCGGCGCTGAGCCGACCGGTCTTATGAAACTGACCCAGACAGAATACTATGACGGAGAAGAGAAACACCTCGACATACTCGCCGGCCTACCTGACGTGCGCGATACGCTTTTACATTTCTCTCTGGCACAGAACAGCTTACACGATTTATTTTATATTACACACGGATGTAGAAAGTCGTGGTGATCGACATGGACATCCAAAAAAGGAAAAATGCCACCAGACCTGTTTTGCCTTACATTTTCTTCGAGGCAGCCCGGAGAAGAATGTATACTGCCAACGGGACACTTTTTTGTGTGAATCAGGTCGCGTTCCAGGCATTGAAGGTAGTATGTGGAGGGCTTCAGCGGTTAGCTACGGTGATGCGAATCTACTTCCTGATTTGGAAGTAAATGTCGATCACCACGATTTTCTACATCCGTGTGTAGTTTGTGATCCACCCGACCTCTTCGCTCCCCCCATTCGCCACTCATTCTATCTCTTTCACTTCTCTTACAATAGCGACCTCGCACTACCTCCGCCGCTTACTCGCCCGCTTCCACGCGCTCGGCGGTAAAATTCACCGTGTGCACCTTGTCTCCATCCGCGACGCCCTCTCATACGTCTCCGGTGCCTCGCCGAATTCCGTGAAAGCCGTGGTCGTCTGCGCTGGAATCGGCGCCCTGGATCTTCATGGCGTCGAGGACAAAGATATCTACCCAACGCGCGGCCAAGTCCTTCTTCTTCGTGCACCGTGGTGTAGGTCTGGTTGGACGTACCAGGCCGGCAGTTTGAGCGGCGGGGAGGGTGGAGCCCGCACATACATAATCCCCCGATACAACGGACAAGTCATCATTGGCGGTACTAGGGACATCGACGACTGGTCAGCGCCAGATCTCCCGTTTTACAGCATTTCTCTTTTGTTAAATTATTTTATTATTTTATAAGGCATCGCGAACCGCGGGTGGAGACGACGTTCGACATCCTTAAACGTGCGCTTCAAATCTGCCCCCAACTCGCTCCACTGGCTGCCCGCCTCTCCGGCCGCATACCAGAGCCGTCTGACCTGCTATCGCTTGTCGAGGCCGAAATCGTTGGCTTCCGTCCCTCGCGCAGACCCAAATACGCTACAGATTCAGGCCTTCGCCTGGAGAAGGGTGAGCCCCTTTCCACGGATTACGGCGAAACCGACGTGGTTTACAACTACGGGCACGGTGGTTTTGGCTGGCAGAGCTGTTGGGGATGCGCAGAGGAGGTTGTAGAACTCTTAGGTGGCCCGAAAGCGCCAGAGGTTGGTGCAGAGTTCAGGAAAGCAGCTGGTCTTGTATAGTCGGACCATTCCTACTTTAACTCTTGTATATTTTCTAAAAGGCCGTTGCATTGTTATATCAATGAACATCCTTTTCTGTTTTGGAAAAAAGACAATTTCGCATAGCATGTCGCAACTACAGGACAGTTTACTATGTACATATGTGATTTCGGGTGATGCACAGGAATACCCCCTAAAAAAACTAAACTAAATTACAGCTGTTTGTAAACATAAATGCAGTTCGTGTTTTTCGGATTACAACGAACTGAGTCCACATTGTAGTTCGGACTCGATGAGATTTCGACGCGCTTCGGAGGGTGTCAATCCTGAATAAGTCGGCAGGACCGCCTTTTCCCTTGGAACACTGCTTCAAATCCCTCATGACAAAAAAATTCACTCAATATAAATGCATCTAAAACTCGGAGGGTTAGTAGTTACAAACATTATAATAAATGACAATATGCCGCACAAATGCATGTGTAACTCAGGACATCGGGCGAAAAATTGATAATTACCTTGATTTTGCAGGCGCACATTTCTCTCCCGCCTCTGTTCATAACGTATGCTTAAATCCAGGCACCTTCGGATGCGTTTAGGCGGCGCTGTGTCGGACAACAACGCAGATGCTGAATCGCCGCATCCGACGCGCGTCGAATTCTTTATATAAGTCTGATTTACAATGTGAACTCATTTCACTTCGATCTCATTATTCTTGCAAACGGCAGTAGATCTGAATATGATTATTTCAAACCAACAGTGCTCTAAGTACATAGAAGTCGCCAGCGACCTCGTCAAGTGCTGCCTCGTACAATGTTTGCAACTTGTCAGTCCTTCCACCACTGTTCACATGAAATACATGTTTGTCGCTTGGTTGGCGTGCACTCTCGAAAAGCCCTTCCTCCATGCCTCCATGTCGATTTGGCCGCCATCCGAAGACAGGTCATCTGCGAAATTCAGCGAAGGGTCGAAGTGATAATCTGCTCTTGCACACGCAATCTGGAAGCTTGCGGTTAGTAGATGTGATATCAAGTTGAGCTGATTTTGGTCTCACATCAGCATCTATGAATTCAAGCTATTAATGTATTATAAGACAGAGAGGGAGTGACATAATCTCACAATAGCAAGGAGCGGGGATCGAGACTGATCGGGTCGCTCGCGCATATGTATGGCAAAGTGTAAAGGAAAATCCTTGTAGCCTAAAGAATGTTTAGACAAAAAGTTTAAGCGACCTCTCCCACTCTCTGCGTAACGTACCGGTCTGCATCGAATTCATTCTCATCTTTCACTACAATATAGTGACTTGGCCGAGAAGCTGGAAGAATATCATAATTCCGTCACAAGTCCAGAAAATGACTGAGGTTGAGTACATACTGCCAAGCAAACCTGCATGGGATTGCAGGTAAAAATCGAATAATCCAGGCGCCGTAATATGCTCGTCGACCACAAGACCTGCACGATATTATTAGTAATCCGAGCGACGGAACAATAATATCAAAGGTAATACCTGCGGGCGCGTTTCCACTCCGGTCTCCTTCCATCGGCCGCTTCGGCATGAAGCGTATGTGATGTCGTTTCCCTACCACTATGAATGTGAGTTTGGCTCGGACGCCGGTTTCCTTCAACAATTCTTGTAAAGCATCTAAATTCAAGTGCGGAGGATCGTCAGGGTCGTAAGATGCAAATAACAGCCGAAAAAATCGGCATACTGTCGATCTGCTTGATCTCTTGTTCAACCACTTGTTGGATCTCTCCTTCGGAGACACCGTCTCTGTAGAAAACAAGTCGTTCCGGCCAAAGCGGAACGAGACCAGGCCTGGAACGTCTCGCCACGAATGAACGGTATTTGTTAAACATCTCCAGAGCGTACTTTATAATATAATTAGTGTCATGAACAAGAACACAATTGTTTCAGACTACCCACGGTGACCATAGCCTGAAGGTCCTCGATGATCTCGAGCCTTGGCTCTTGAACAGAGCACCTACAGACGTACTTAGCGGCACTTTCGTCCACCGAAGACACCAGTGCAGCCACTGATGGACGTAGCACGCCAGGACTAGGATGTGTAACATCGGCGCCTGAGTTAGATAGTTGTCAGCCGAACGTCCTAGATTGACTCGTGCTAGCTTACCCATAACCATAGTTTTCCCGTTCTTGAACCAATCGAAGGATGTTCCCGAAGGCACGGCATTAGTACCTCCAAGTTTGGCGTTGATCCTGAGCATGAAAGGATAAAACAGTTATCACTCAGCTGAGAGATGATTGCTTACTTCAAAATCAAATTGTTACAATACTGGTTGTTGGCTGTTCTCATCTTGTCTGCACGCTGCAAACTGCATTAGCCAAGTTCCAGTTTTTCTGGGCGCTTCTATGCTTACCACGCATTGAGTGACGATACCATAGTGAATGTCACCATACTGCTTCACATCTTTCCGGATTTGCGCTGCGTTTTGCGGGAGCACGACTATAAGAATAGTCGGTGGATTCTTGGTGCGGTTTACGAATTCCGTGCAGAGTTTATGCATTTCCTAGGAGATACAGTAAATAACAGGATCACAGTCAGTCTTCTAAAAATAAAATGTGTACCCTATGAGCTTCAGTGGGATTGGCCCGTATAATAGGGATTGGTGGCTTTGCAACTGCTGAACAAAATATCAGCAACGTATAGAAACAATAAGTACGGAAACAATACTTATTCCTGCAACACAATCAGCATGTATTGTGTACGAACATACTATGCAGCTCACCGACTGCGACCATGGCATTCATAAGACCTATGATGAAATTTTGGATCTCATTCTCTTGAACACCAGGGTCGAGGCTTATGGCGCCCCATGTCTTGATGGGCATTGGGTCTTTCAGTAGTCTGTTGACCATATTCCAGGAGCCCGCCTTCGGCTATCAAAACAGACGAAACAAAAATGAGATTTTTGGACCTGTATCATCCAAGCACAGACCTTAAGCAGATCGGCCTGGCCTCCGTATCCCATGGAAGGGGGTTCGAGTACACGACCTTGAATGTTCATGGCTTGACTGGAGATCGACATACCAGCCTGTACGATGTACGGCGAATTGCCGAGTTGAAGTCGCTGAAAGTGGTTTCGTTTAAAAGCATACCCCTGCATGTTGAAGACGTACCGTCATGCCGTCTTGAATGGCAGAAAAACGTTCGTTGGGTCTTTTTTTAGAGAACGTTAGCATTTTCGCCATTAACTCCGGAGAAGTCTTCTTTTTAAACAGCTGGCCCTCTTTTATCACGCAGAGCTCGAAGGGGATTATCTCCTCCCTGGTGGTGATTATACCTGGCATCCTTGGGTTACGAAGGCTTATCTGATGATGTTTGAGAAAGTACTCCTGAATGGTATTATAAGTGAATGACCATCAGGCAGAGACGCTTGTGATTACCGAAACTGTGGTCGGGTCTCCATTTTTAAGAGTGAAGGTATACCCTCCCGCATTCGAGACTATGGACCTGATTGTTCTGAGACGCCCCGAGTGAGCCTGCTTGACTTTCAGGCCCTTCAGTACACTCTTGACCCGGGTCCACTGAGGATGCCCTTCATCCAGCCCACTCAGTTGCCTTTCGTCTTTGAGATGGAAGAATGATAGCAGAAAATCAGGCAGGGGACCTCTTTGGTACCTGCGACGAACGTTAGTCGCTTAACTTTAAGAAACGAGACTTTGCTTTCTTACATAACCCCAGTGGCCATGTCCACGTTGACAATCAGTCTTTTTAAGGACGGCCTTATACTCCTATGGCAATCAAATAGCATCAGCGTATATCCTCAGCAAGACGATATTGAAACGAACTGAAAGAAACCGCGCCAAATCTCAAAACCTCCAAAGTTGTCCCGACCCTCCTCGATATAGAACTTTTGCTTTGTGTGGACAGGGAATAAACTGTACGCAGGGGGAAAAGCGTCAGTTTGAGTTCTAATTCAAAAAAATTACGCACAGCGCAGCGGCTTGTTGGATGAGAACGTTAAGGACCTGCAATGGTGTTGTTGTCATTGGCATTCCGCCCGCATTACCACTCAGAACGACGCTCAGATCACTACAACATAAGGGTTAGTTGGGACTTCCTATGACAATACCTGAGGCTCCTGAGCCGAACTTGCCCGGGTCTGACTTCGCCCACTTTCTTCAGAGTGACTTGAAAAACACCCCTCGGGTTGGGGCCGGTAGGAGGGCGGTCGCTCATGTTTACAATGAACTTTCCACTTACAATAAGTATTTACTGTTGTGGTGTATCGGACCTTGCCAAACTCACGGTCATGGCTCCTTCATTGAACAGTGGTTCAGTCAGGGCGAAGAGGTTTTTCGCGCCGTCGAAAGCGGCTGGTCGCTGAAATACTTGAGGCGCAGAATGAAGTTGTAGTCTCTGCATGATTTCATTTGCACGACGCGGATTTTTTATTTCGGGATGTATGACTGAAAGTGCGGGATGACTATAGTACTCAATCGACATATTCTGTGGGGAGGAGTACAAACCAACTGCACACGGTGGATTTAGAATATTACGGCCTACAAAAATGCGTACTCACCATCATAATGGTAAAAAGTAGCAGTAGGAAAGGATTTGACTTCGTAAGTATTGCTTATGATATCGATATGCTTCCCGGCTCTCCCCATACCAGGGCGACGTGCAATTTCGAAGGCCATTCGAGCAGGAACAGCTTGGAGAGTCAGAGTTTCGCGCTTCCAGGAGGTGTCGATGTGGTCGCGGTGGTCGTCAAATGAGTGTGAGCAAGGAGCGATGTGGGTGAGAAGGGCTTTATAAAGCACCAGACACGAGGAATGGCGTTGGATGGCTTTAGTTGGGCTGCGCGTGCGCGGTCCAGAGGCGGTTTTATTAACGCGTGCCACGACGCGTCACTTTATTTAGAAATAATGGTCACGGTCACACAATAGCCACGCGTTCATCACCGACCGATTGGACCCCTCTCGACGCCGTACACCACCGCCTCGCTCTTTCGTCAACACCATCTCCAAGCTCACTCTCTTCTCCCAATCATGCACGCCAGCGAATACGACTATCTCTTTAAGCTGCTTCTCATTGGCGACTCGGGCGTCGGGAAGGTTGGTTCTTTCTTTCCGCAGTTGCTGTCGCACCATGATACAGCCCGGCTCACTCTCTTTCACATTACAAGTCCTGCCTTTTACTGCGGTTCGCAGACGACACATACACGGAGAGCTACATTAGCACTATCGGCGTTGACTTCAAGATTCGCACAATCGAACTCGACGGGAAGACTGTGAAACTTCAGATCGTGAGTATCCCGCCTTCCATATCCTTGAGTCCAACACGACCACCCTTTGCCGAATACTTGTGCTCGATGGCGTTATTCTTGAGCTGGCACATATCCCGAACTTGCATGCGAATCATTCATTCCATTTTATATGTCTTCACCTTATGAGCACTTACTGACGCTTTGTTGCAGTGGGACACAGCAGGTGGACACAGTTCTTATTAGTCTTCTCGAATCTCTGTTCTAACCACAGCTTTCAGGCCAAGAACGCTTCCGCACTATCACCTCATCTTACTACCGTGGTGCTCATGGTATCATTGTCGTGTACGATGTAACCGACAATGGTGCGTTTGCACTCTGTTCTTTATCAATCATGAATAGCAGCGTGACCTATGTCATCTTTAGATACCTACCAGAACGTGAAGCAGTGGCTTCAGGAGATCGATCGTTATGCTTCAGAGGGGGTAAACAAGCTTCTTGTCGGCAACAAGTCTGATCTTGCTAGCAAGAAGGTCGTGGAGTACAGTCTTGCAAATGTGAGGATATTATCCATGATAGGGTCGTCTCCATACTCAAACATTTTACTTCACAGGAATTCGCAAAGACGCTTGGAATTCCGTTCCTTGAAACCTCGGCCAAGACTGCTGTTAACGTCGAACAGGCTTTCTTGACAATGGCGAGGGAGATTAAGGAGCGGTCAGTTGTCATTTACCAGTTTCGCTATTTGCGTGCTTACACTGTGACTAGTATGGGATCGACACCTGTAACTGCTACTGGAAAGCCCTCGGAGATCAAGTTTGGGAAGGGGGAGTCTCTGCAACCGGAGACTGGTAGTGGTTGCTGCTCTTGATTGGGGATTGCAGCCGTGGTCATCGCAGCAGCTAGGAAGATAATGTGCTGCTTCTGGCAAGCCTCTGGACGGACTTCATTGTTTTTCACCGTGTCATATGCATGTTTTCCCTCCTTCCTTCGAAGCCGTTCGACATCCTCTGCCTGCATAGGTGTACATTCTGTTTTCGTTACTTACATTCACGTCGATTTCTTCTCTCTTAGTACCTTTATTATGGATTGATCATTCTGGTTTTCTGGCCTCAAATCAATGACCTGATCTGTTTGTCTAGACTAACTCCTATAATCTGCCTCCTAAGAAGATGTGAGCCAGAGTGCCGGCAACCCTGACTATTCTAATCCCGGATCTGCGTCGCTGCTTGGTGTCAGCCTCTTTTTGTTCCCGATCGGTCAGCCTCAACACCACCGCCAATAGCTTTCTAGCGGCGTCTCTTCGCCCGGCACTTCTAAAAAAGTGTAAACCGTGGCACACTCCCTATTTGAGTCTCATCTCCGGTCAGACTTCACTACCAGGCGATCTGCGATGGGATTTACTTTGCCTCTCTCGCGGGTTCCTAAGCAGCCATTAGTACCTCTTACAGCTACAGACGAAAGGGACTTTTCGAGTGATGCTAGTTATGTCCAACTCCAGAGTGCTAATGAATAGTGAGTGGATTACTTATCGACTCGTGTCTTAGGCTTGTCCTCAAGTAAACTAAATGGGGTTTGCAGTGCGTATCTAATTCCCTTAAGGTATTTGCGCTCTGAGCATGCATCAAACAATTCGATGTTAAAGTCTCCTTCAGCATCGGGAACCAAACGTTTGACGCTATTTTCGATACAGGGTCTTCCGATCTAGTGAACCTCAAGCTTTCCTTGCCATTCCAACGTGCTGACCCCTATCGTTTTTAGTGGATCGTTTCTTCTGCCTGTACAGGCGAAGACTGTCTGAGCATCAATAAATACGTTCCGACTTCTGGGCTTTCACTCGCCAATGCTTCTTTTAATCTCACCTATCTGACTGGAGCGGTTTCTGGCGCCATTGGCTATGAAACCGTAACTTTCGGCCCGTACATGGTGGTTTCCCAAGTGTTTGGTTAGTCTATGAATACCGGCCTGGAGTTCTGTGCATGCTGCTAAGCATCTGCCGACTAGCTCTCGCGAATGTCGTTTCAAACATAGGTCTATCCAGCACAGGTGTCAGCGGTGAGTCTTTTTATCCACGGCAGTATTACTTGCTTGACATCCCTTCACACATCAAGGTGTGCTTGGACTCGCATTCCCAGTCGAGGCTTCTATTCCCATCACGATAGGGCGGACGCTTCTAGATAACCTCTTCTCCAGCCTTGAGTCTGCCAGCCGCTTCTATTCTTACGCCTTGAGTGCCGATAGCTTTGCAAGTTCTTTCTCAGTCGGTCAAATCGATCCTGTCTACGCCGACAGACTGTCTGAAATTTCTTTTTCGCCGGTATATGCTTCTGAAGGTGCAAAATACGACTACTGGAAACTTCCTCTGCTCTCGCTTTCTGTGAACTCTGTGCCTGTTCCCTTCGCGCTCTCTTCGTCTAAAATAGCTAGCTCCCCGTCGCCCATCGCCGTTCTCGACACAGGAACCACATTAATTCTCGGACCTACGCACGACGTCGACAACTTCTGGACTGTTGCTGGCGGTGCACAGAAGGGTGCTGATGGAAGCTGGAAAGTGCGCTGCGACCATGCAGTGACTGTTGGTCTTGTCCTGGGAAATGACACCACACGTAAAGAAACAATTCTGGACCCATCAGATGTCAGCTGGATGCCTGCAGGACGCTCAGCAGATGGTTGGTGCTTAGGAGGCATTCAAAGTAATGATGGTGTACGTGATCCTTCTATTGCATTGTCCTCTTGCGCTTCGAATTTCCGCAGCTCACTCAAACCTGAACTTCACAGGTTTTCTCTGGGGACTGGTTATTTGGGGACGTCTTCCTAAGGGTATGAGCTTTCCATCTAGGCCTGCATCATTGTTTGCTAACGGCTAGGTCTCACTCGCACACGAAAAAATAATAATGAATAGAACACACTCGTGGTGCACCATGCAGCGACAGACTCTTCCCCTCCTCTAATCGGCCTTCTGGGCACGATGAATGCAACACAGGCCCTGGAACGGTTTCGGACTTCTCGAGGAAATGACACAACGACACCCCCTCTCGTGCATGCCGAAGTATTCTTTAATAGTGCTTCTCTGCCCGGACCCGGTTTGATCTTTACAGCAGCTGCGACTTTTGCGTTCTTTGTCGGGGCATGTCTTGCTATCATCATCCGCATCCGTCGGGAGAGGAACAGAAAGTGGATCAAAATTAGAGCAATACATAAACAATGATGATACAACATGAAGTCCAAGTTTTGTTTGTGTAAAATGCAAAATGCATGTGCTAGTCGATATAGACGCCCGTGACTTTGTACTACGGAAGCCATTTCCGTTCATTTCTGGTGGGGATTGCTATACGAAGGAGCGTATCCGGGAGCCTGCGGGGGCGACATTGGACCCGACTGCCACCCTTGCTGTGCATGGTGCTGCCAGCCCGGTGCGAAGCCAGCACCAGGATGCATAGGCTCCCAGCTATATATACTATTGTTAGCGCATAGCACATACCGCACAAATACCTTACTCACCCTTGCTGCAAAGGCACTTGCCAATGGCACATACCACAGTACCAAATTTGGTTCGATTTCATTGGGATGAGGGGAATCCAGCACACTTCGAACCATGTGCGTGATTTGGCTTGGAATATCGATGCTGGACAAAATGAAATTGGCACTATTAGGCTTCCCAATGAACGAACCTGGACGCACCATTGTTACATCTGGGGCAAATACGACGAGAAGTGTCCCCGTCGGGCTTTAACTTCGTCGGGCAGCCAACTAGGAGTAGAGTCAGTTCTTCCGAGTTGAACCGTTTGCTTTTCGATTTTCCCGCCCGAGAAGCCATTGGTGGAGTTTAACTCACATATGATGGGCAAGCAGACTGACGAGATTGTTCAGAACGTCGCCGTCTGTCATTCAGAAAAGCTGGAACTCACAGAAAAAGTCCATCGTTTGTGCTTCTAAGGATGATAATGGCTGAGAGACAAGTTGCAATCATGTGCGAGTGTCATGTAGCTGCGGGCCCAAGAGTGCATTTGGTTCGCTGCTTTTGCTGACACATCAATAATGCTTTCGACGTCATTTGATCTATTACTATTCTGGGTCATCAAACATCCACTCGACCGTAACGTCAGACAGTGGTCAAAGCCCGACGTTTGAATATAGCGACTACTACTCAAGTAGTACTAAATGCGAAGAATTAGCCAAACACCCCCGTCATTCCCGATCATTGTTCATGAAGACGCCGGGTTTGTAAAAAATCCCCATGACTTGGATGTTCCATGCGGGTTTCGTCGCCGTCGGCCGGTTTATTATAAATATATGACGGCTAAAGCTAGCTAAACACTCCGGTCCGTTTGCAATCTCCCCATCCCCCAGGCGCATTTTTCTGGCGCCATGGTCAGCGAGCACGATGGCATGGATGCCTCGCGCGTCGAGATCGCCAAGTCTGACAATAGCAGGCCGGCGGCGGCAAACGATGCTAAGGGCCTGCTCGCGGACAAGGAAGCGACCCTGCTCGCGGGTGGGTTCCTAAAGTCCCCCGTAGCATCCATAGACGGCCGAACACTCAATGATCCCGAACACCTTGTCAGAGGGGAGCGCGAGGCGACAAGAGCAGCTATACAGGAACCTGAATGCAAGGACGACGAATTTCCGGATGGCGGTCTGCGTGCTTGGCTTGTAATCCTCGGCGTACGTTTATTTTGTCTCATTGTTGGCGCTCTGTGTGCAGGTCACTTACACGATATAATCATCCAGGCAATTTGCACGACATTTTCAAGGTGATTTAAATAAGGGTTTTCGAATGGCTAAGTTTTGACCTCGACTTGTATTCAGTTTCGGCTTCGTGAATTCATGGGGAGTGAGTTAATTCTAGGCATCGTCATCATTAAGAGATCGTACTTATTACTGATGCATATGTGCAGGCTTTTCAGTCATACTACGAACAGACAATGTTGCGCGATACCTGTGCGTCCGACATGTGAGTTTTTGCCGTATGATCTGTATACCCTATCTCACCTGGTTATCCAGAGCATGGATCGGTTCAATACAGGCATGTTTTCGCAATCGGCTATTCATATACGATTCTTTTCTAAATTACTGAACCTAGTATTCATTCACGTTCTTTCCGTCGATCATCACCGGGCGTCTATTTGATCTCGGGTACTTCAAATTGCCTTTATATCTTGCCAGCTGTTTGATGATCGTAGCAACCTTCTTGACCGCTCAATGTACGGAATACTGGCAATTCGTTCTTTGCCAAGGGATAGCAGTAGGCGTAAGTGCGGCAGTACTCGTTTACATTCAGTTGATCGCTGATGCTCTTTCCCGATGAAAGCTAGCCTCGGGCGTTATCTTTGGACCCACAATAGCAGTAATATCACATTGGTTCAAGAAGCGAAGAGGAATGGCATTGGGAATCATTGCATGTGGATCTTCTATTGGTGGTACCACTCTGCCCATAGCTTTCCATAAACTGGTTGTGGAAGTAGGGTGTGTGTCACTTTGGACTGAGGAAGAAGCGCTAACCGCAACTTTCCCTTACGGTAGATTCCCCTGGACTATGAGAATAATCGGCTTCATACTTATTTTCACTTTGGGCATCGCAATCCTCGTACGTTTAGTCTTTTAAAAGCAGAAGTGGAACTCCGTGAACATTATATTTGCAGACTCTAGATCGCCGTTTACCTCCCGTGAATGTATCAGGGGGACTGTTGAACCTCCGTGCCTTCAAATCTCTGCCGTACACGCTATACACACTCTCAGCATTTATTGCGTTCCTGGGTCTCTACACAGGTAAGACTTTCAAGTTATCTGTTCTGACTTCCACTGACCGATGCGTTGCTTTCCTTAGTTTTAACATATATCGACGTTAGCGCAGCGGTGAATGGAGTGGACGATAATTTTGCATTTTACTTGGTCTCCATTGCAAATGCTACTTCAATATTTGGGCGATTAAGTTCAGGCTTCCTTGCTGACAGGATCGGTGCGCCACTTGTTTTAGTAAAGGCGTGAAGTTGCTGACATTTTTGTGAACGCAGGTGCCATAAATATCATGTCTCCATTCACCCTCGTTGCAGGCATTTTAACCTATATATGGCCTTTTGTTACTGGAAAAACGGCATATATCGCAGTTGCTGTCATATATGGGTACGCTCGTACTTGTAACTCAAATATCTCTACTCGTCTAATACGGCATTATCTCAGAGTGTCTTCAGGGGCGTATGTTGGACTTATTGCGGCGCCTATGATCGCGCTCGGAGACACAGGAGATGTGGGGCGTAGGACAGGCATGTACTTTTCTGTGCTCGCTGTCGGAGCGCTAGCGGGTCCACCAATCTCCGGAGCAATAAATGAGGCCACTGGCAATTATACTGCCACTGGGATTTATGCAGGTACTAACAGAACATGTTCCTTATATATTCGTTTGTTCTCATTTTTTGCGTTCTGCTCAGGCACTATGGTGATTATCTCGGTGGCTGTTATGTGGACTTCGAGATGCTTGGTATTGGGCCGTCTCTGGGGAAAGTTTTGAGGGCTGTCCCTCCCTTTTAGCTTCAGGATTACGAATACAATCTTCGAGTTTCAATATGGTGGCTGTTGTGTGATACTCGTACTTAGATTCTGCTAATGTAGATTTCTTTTCACTGCCTCCTCACCTGATTACGTACGTAGCGTGACGAATAAGCCATCGGCAAACCCCGTAGTCAAAGCCGTTCTGAAAAAACGAAAGAAATTTTTCAAGCATCACCCTCATCGATCCTCTCGTCACACCCTCTCTCTTCGTTCAAGACTCGTCGACTGTACTTGTCGACCTTGAGCGCCCCTTTCTGTGTACAATCATGTCGGCGTACGTATGGTCTCGCAGTCGTAAAGCAGGAAACTGATGGGAAGGTGTTGCAGTGAAGAATTCAAGGATGTCGAAGAGGCCGAGATCGAGTCCAATTGGGACCAGGTCGTTGACAAGTATGTGGATATATGCTGCTTTTTCAGTGTGTTCAAGTATGCCTAATGCCACTGCAATGTAGTTTTGACAACATGGAGCTGAAGGCTGAGCTCTTGCGTGGTATCTACGCCTACGGGTGAGTCATTGATACATGTTTCAACAAAGCGAATTGCTTTTTGATCATTGAATTATTAATTCTCAGTTTCGAGCGTCCGTCTGCTATTCAGCAGCGTGCGATTGTCCCTGTCGTCAAAGGCCACGATGTCATTGCGCAGGCGCAGTCTGGCACGGGCAAGACCGCGACGTTCTCCATCTCTATCCTTCAAAAAATCGACTTGTCTCTCAAAAGCACCCAGGCGCTCATCCTCGCGCCCACGCGTGAGCTTGCACAGCAAATTCAGAAGGTCGTTATTGCGCTGGGCGACTATATGAACATCGAGTGTCACGCCTGTGTTGGCGGCACGAACGTCCGTGAGGATATGGCAAAGCTCCAGGAAGGCGTGCAGGTCGTGGTCGGTACTCCCGGCCGCGTCTTCGATATGATTAACCGCAGAGCCCTACGCACGGACAACATTAAGATCTTCTGTCTCGACGAGGCCGACGAGATGTTGTCTCGTGGCTTCAAAGACCAGATTTACGAGGTGTTCCAGCTCCTCCCGCAGGAGACGCAGGTCGTACTACTTTCTGCCACGATGCCGGCGGACGTGCTCGAGGTCACGAAGAAGTTCATGCGCGAACCGATTCGCATCCTCGTTAAGCGCGACGAGCTTACGCTCGAGGGTATCAAACAGTTCTACATCGCTGTCGAGAAGGAGGAGTGGAAACTTGATACGCTTTGCGACCTTTACGAGACAGTTACTATCACTCAGGCTGTTATCTTTTGTAACACCCGCCGGAAGGTCGACTGGTTGACGGAGAAGATGCACTCAAGGGAGTTCACGGTGTCTGCCATGGTAAGCTGCCACCTCAGTCGAGCTGTATCTTAACACTTACATTTCACACGTCGGTGATATAGCACGGAGACATGGAGCAGAAGCAGCGCGAGGTGCTAATGAAGGAATTCCGTTCCGGATCCTCGCGTGTGTTGATCACTACCGATCTGCTCGCCCGAGGCATCGATGTCCAGCAGGTTTCGCTGGTCATCAACTACGACCTGCCCACGAACCGGGAAAACTACATCCATCGCATTGGTCGTGGAGGTCGCTTTGGTCGCAAGGGTGTTGCGATCAACTTCGTTGTAACGGAGGATGTTCGGATGCTTAGGGATATTGAACGTGGGTAGCTTTTCATTCAATGACTGCGAGGAAGCAAACTGCTAACGATGATCATGATTCTCTCCGCACTCAGAGTTCTACAACACGCAGATTGACGAGATGCCCCTCAACGTTGCGTACGTATAGTTGATCAAGATGCATTGGAGGCAGCTGACTGATGGGACTTATTTAGTGACCTCATCTAATCGACTGGTATTGAGCGACCGCGACCACGACCACGAAGATTATGATAGTGGAGCGAAAACTAAACGGGGTTCACGCGGTAATTTACGAAGAATCGAACTTGAAGCGGGGAGTCTTGAATCTTGATGTAGCCCACATCAGCTTACTTTTCTTTATGACTTGTTTTTCTTCCTTCTGTTTCCTTTTTCTGTCGACACTTCTTTCCTCTCATCTCTTATTCCGCTCTCCTGCCATTCTAGCTTTGTTGCCACACTGTAGCTGAGAGAGTCTTCTGTATATGCGCCCGCGTGTCGCTGATTGTCAGAATTCGATAAAATAAAAGCGGTGCTGTATTTCTCATTTGCTGGACACGCTCATCACACGTTGCACCAGGATAGTTTGTTCATCACGTCTTCGGTCCATCTTCGCTTGTAGAGCAGTGTACTCCGTGATGCTTTGTATCCGCTGGCTCCTGTTGGACAGTCCAGGGCCACACTGTCACCCACTGACACCCGGAGTGAGCGAACAGCCGCCTGGGATCAAGAGGCCGCCGAGGCTGGATGGTGTGTGGTCGGCGGACTCAGCCAGCTCGCTCCCGCAGGCCGAACGCATGCCTGATGAGAGCCGTTTTCCTTTCGTCTAGAACTCGCTTCCGCCCATCGCCAACAATGCGACCCGTCGGGACTCAGATGAGGAACCAGGCCGAATCCACAGCGCCGAATGGGCCACGCTACAGTGCTTAAAAGCCAACCCTTTAGACAACGCTGCCCTTAGCCATCTTCTGATCCGACATTCTGTCAGCGCCCGCCTATCCTTGCCTGCTCTTCTGTTCAGCCCGCGTCAAGGACCTCTCTGCCGTCTTCGTCGTCGTCTTCTGTACTCTATATAAACAACCCGCTTGCTGTCGGCGGCGTTTGTACAGCATCTTTCATCTTCACCGCCATCACTGCCAACGCGAAGCCACAGTGCCTATCATACACATATAGTCATGGTACGCACACCGTTCAGCAGCGCAGTAAAAATAAACGGACACAATCCGTGATACTCATGCGCTCTACTTCTTCACGTCTGCACAGGAAATCGTGCCGGGCTTGTACATGTCCGATCTGTCCGTCGCAGAGAGCTCCAAGACCCACGCTGCGCTCGGGCTCACACACGTCCTCTCCGTTATGCCAGGCAACGTGCTACTCCCGAAGGGCACCGCACTCAAGACGCTCCAGATCCCGATTCGCGACGGGCCGTTCGAGGAACTCGCCGCACATCTCGGACGCACAAGCGCGTTCATCGCGGATGCACTACGGGGACGTGGGCGTGTGCTTGTGCACTGCGTACAGGGCATGAGCCGCAGCGCGAGCGTCGTTGCGGCGTACCTGATGGCCGCACATGGCCTGTCGGTACGCGATGCGGTCGACTTCGTGCGCAGTCGATGCGCGACCGCCCAGCCAAACTCGGGCTTTCTTGGCCAATTGCAGGAATATCACGATGCATTGTATAAAAAGGCGGGTAGATGACACGGAACGAGCCAAGACACGCTGGGGACATTGGAGTCGCTCGGCTGTGTCTCTTGCATGCCCTGCTGGATTTCTCTCACGATTGGAAGTAAACCAACGATCACTCCATTCATACGATCTGTCCCTTGATCTCTCCATTGATTGTTGTAATATCTTCTCACCATTATTTGTACAATAGATGGTATACCCGTGGTTACTGAGGTCCTCATACCAGGCTGGACAAAAATAAAAGAGTACATGACTGACTATGATCGAACGCACACACCAAAAATTACACAGCAGAGAAAGGAAAGGAAATTAGAATCTATGGTATTATCCGCAGCAGCCTTGTTTGACCGCAGGAGTTTCCAGCGCT
>JAJOHG010000190.1:0-48623 GCA_021029095.1 Phellopilus nigrolimitatus
ATCAGAGGTGGGTTCTGAAACATACTACTTTGACAAAGTCTAGAATTTTTTTTTTCCTGGCTTTGCTTGCATACATAGGTTCGAGTATATCGTACCAGAACATGCTTCACGCAGCACTTATTTCTCTAGGCTGTCTCTCTCTTGAATTTTGTTCGCATTTATTTATCTGGTTTTCCTCCGCTCTTGATGTATATCTGCTCGTTGTTATATGCGTCTCTATATCTTAAGAATCAATCTAAAGGACTATATGCAATGATTCTATCCCGAAGAAATAGGCGCATATCAAAAACCCTTATCTCTAGGCTTCCTACGAATTCATTTCAAGCAATCACAGTCAGACATGAGCACCTTCGGAAAATACAACAATCTTCATCGAACAGCGAAAGACAGTCAAATTGTGAAAAGAAAGAGCGGGACGGCAGAGTGGATGTGGATATGGACATCTTCTCCCAATCGGTTCATTTACGTAAGTAAGTTGCCCGATTGTCGTTTCTTACCGCTGTCACCCACCACCGGGACAGCCAAGAAATCACGGATGCGTCTTGACTAGTAACCACGACCATGTCCGAGAACAGAACGCTTCATCGTGTTATTCGTCGTGTCGCGGGATGGGCTGTCTGGTCGTTTTTCTCCGAGGTACACATCATCGGCGAAGAGAACGTGCCGAGGAACGGGCCCATGATCGTGTCCGTGTCTTTTTATTTTATCTGCGAAGCGACTGACGGTGCTTTAGAGTCGCGACACATCATAATATGATGCTCGACCCAGCCATTCTTTGTGGGTCAATTTACGTTTCTTTGATCTGTAGCTAAACGGACGTTGCAGCTTCGTACTTTCCTCACGAACGCATGCTAAATTACTGGACGAAGGCCTCGCTTTTCGCGAACCCGGTGCTCAAATACGTCCTACTGAGCTCTGGAAACATCCCCGTCGCCCGCAAGAGCAAGGACAACCAAGTTCTTTTCAAGGGCACGTTCGACGTGCTTGCGCGTGGAGAAGCAGTCGCGCTCTTCCCCGAAGGCACGAGCTACACCGAGCCGCGCATCATGCAGGTCAAGGACGGTGCGTCGTGGAGTGCGCTGGAGTACATGAAGTGGGCGAAGGAGAATCCGGACAAGGCGGCAGACAAGGACGTTGTGGTCGTTCCCGCGGCGATCGTGTATACGAACAAATCCAAGTACCGAAGCGAGGTGAGTATATTTACGTCGCTTCAGGAGAAAAGCTCTTAAGATCTCCTGCAGGTTATCATTGAGTGAATTTTCTCACATTTCTCGTATCTGGAATCGAGACTGATGTGGGACAGGTTTGGAGAGCCCATCTCTTTGACGGAATATGAAGGCCAATTCCTTTCTTCGGTCGAAGGGGAACCTCGGGCGGCTGTCAAGCACCTCACCCAGCGCATAGAAAGCGATCTCACGCGCTTGACCATAAATGCGCCGGATTGGTGCGTCAGCTCGACTCTTTTGTACGTCATGATTGAATGTACTATACAGGGACACATTGTACGCCGCGCGAATGGCGAGATCTCTGCTTTGGGAGAAGAGCAAGTCCATCAATCTGGACGAATTTGTGAACATTTCGCAGACGTGAGCTGCCTCACCTTCTCGTTTCATGCATATTCGCCTCTGACGCGTCACAGTCTCGTCGACCTCTTCTCGACACCTGACGCGACTGCAAACATGACGCACGTCCGCCGCCGGCTGCTCGAGTACTACTCGCTCCTACAGTCCTCCAAGCTGACTAATTCGGCCTTGTCCGCGCTCCCACTGCCAAAGACGCTCGATCCGCGGCGCGCAGAGCCGCTCCCGTCGCGACTGCGCACGCTGCTGCTGCTCCTGCGCGACACGCTATCCGTACTCGTCCGCTTACCGTTCTTCCTGTTCCCGCTTCTCGTACACCTTCCCGCGTATCTCGCGAGCCGCTGGGCCGCGCGCCTCGTCGAGGACGAGGAAGAGACGCAGGCGCAAAACAAAGTAGTGATTGGCTTGCTTTTGTTGGTCTTGATCTACCCCGCCGCGTTCTTCTTCCTATGGGCGCTACTTTGGTACACGCCTATAGGCGCGCTCGTGGCAGCAACGATAGTGTGGCTATTTGCGGTTTATCATAATAAGCTGATCGACGGTGAGAGAGATTTCGAGATAGCCGAACCAAGCTGATTGTCAAACTTTGCAGATAATTATGAACAGTAAGTTCTGGTGATCAAAAATGAAATTGATTGACTAACGATTACACCAGTGCAAAACAATTAATAGCCGTCTGGCGTGTCCTGGTCGGTGTATGGGCGCCAAAGAAATCAGAATTGTCGATGGCCGCGTTGCAGCAGTACACCACCCCGAAGACGCCACCAATAAGCCCGTGGATCGACAAGGCGAAATCTAAACTGACACAGCCCGCTTCCCCTCCAAGTCCGACCTCCGCCGTTTCCCCTGTTCCATCGACGTCTAATTCTTCACCATCCACGTCCGCCACATCGCTGTCGCCGAAGCCACGCTCGCGCAAACGCCGACCGCCGACGCGCCGCCTCGTGCGTCACGTGCTGCGGGCGCGTGCCGAGGCGACCCGCGCGCTTGTGTCGTTCTTTCACCAGCTCGAGAACGCACCAGATGGGAAGCGCGTTCTCGCATCCGCGCACCTCGCGCGGCTGTTCGGTGGGATCGACGCGCCTGCAGCGCCAGCGACGCCTGCGCCGGTGCCAGTAACGGACTCGGCGAGTGCGCTGCAAGTGCAGGCGCAAGGTTTCCGCTACGCACGCGAGGTCGTTGCTTATCTGCGCGAGCGCGGCGCGAAGATAGCAACACTCGAGGCGCAGATCGCGGACGACTACTGGGCGGCGACGGCCGCGCTGAGCAGCGACGGTGAGGGCGAGGGCGGTGAGACTGAGTACAGCAGCGACGCGCGAGACGGCGAGGATCTGGTGTGGGTCCCGCCCGTGGTCCAGTAGCATCTGAGGCACGGGACTGGATGCTCGCTTTGATGTGTTTCGATATGCCCAGATGTTGTCATGAATACTTTATACCCAGTTTTAGTAGACGATTTACGAGCTGTGAAAGGATCTCTTGAGTCAATATAATGTGCGTCGCTGATGAGACAAGAAAGCTCGAACTTTTAGCTAGTGTATGCAGGAGACATAAGTTTTGCACTTCTATGGTGTTTCGCTCCCGACGAAAGTACAGGAGAGCTCAAAAATCACTTCCATTATGTACAATCTTAAAATGCCCAAGGTCGTAGCCTCGTTATTTCATCTAGAGTATCAATTGCAGCGAGTAACACATCTCTATTTCGTTGTTTTCGTTGTTTGTTCCGCCCCCTGCTCTACTAGTATTGCCTGATGTTCCCATGACTAAGCTTCCTCACTCGGATGACTACTACGCACTTCTTGCACGCTTTCGAATGCAAAACCAACGGCCTCGCAGTGAGACGTACACCAAAAACAAGTGTTCCCGTTTTCGGCCAAACTTTGTCGGGTAAGTTGCACAAGTGCGTCGACGGAAGGATGGTGTACGTTCACAACAGTACCGTTAGCATAACGGAAGTTCGAGAACTTTTCCCCTGACACGGGAGAATCGGGTCCTTTTATCAATATGTGCCACAGCCGCTTGAATCATAGTATGCAATGACCAAGGTTGCAAGGGAATCGCTTCGTCGGATTGTTTCTCTAACTTCTTAAATCAAGGGATGGCTCGCGCTCAATACTGAATCATTCGAGACAAGCATGAGCGAAATGTTCTTGGTTGTTAATTTGGCCGAGCTTTTCGTGTAGTCGATTATAACGGCGATGTCGTAGAATGGCACGCCAGTCGTAAACTCTAGCAGACTTGAGGAGAGACTCTGCGCGTCATCAGTTGTCGGCATTCTGAACATATACTAGTCTCTGTAGTATAAATTATAAATGTAACCACATGCTGAAATCGACCGAATGGACTGATCTATCGTTGCTCGTGCTCATCCTGTCCATCAGCCTGTCTTCGACCTCAAGCCTCAGTTTCAGTGTCCTCACTAGTCTTCTCGTGCATCGGCGCCTTTTTTTCGACACTGTCATTTTCGACGCTGACGCTAGACACCCAAGGTCGCCAATTTCCCGTCGACGTCGACTATCGCGAAGGTGCACATTTCACACGCGCTGCCTCCACAGGCTATCCTATCCACGATTTGGAGGGCGCTAGACTTTCGGCACCACCCGCCTTTCTAGAGAGCACGGAGAAACAGAATTTGAAGGTCATTCTTCAAAGCGGAGACAAGGGAAGTCGGGAAGAAAATCGCGTTCTTCCCGGAAAGATACTGTTCTTGCGATACCCAGATGATTAGCAGGGAACAGGAGATTGAACTTAAGTCGAACACTACGCTGCCTGCCACGCTTTGTCCTCAAGCTCCCACTGCACCCAACGCTCGAATTCATGGTGCGCACCTGGGACGTTTCCGAGCAGCTCCCCAAGGTGAAATTGCATGTACCACCGTCCATTCCTTTTTGCGACGTGTCAAAGATGCTGCAAATACTGCGACCAAAGAAATACGTACAAGTTTCCTCGCGTCCGCCTGATGCGCTCCTCGAACACCTTCCTCTTGCAACCTCTTCACTCATTTAACTCCTCGAAGTCATCGACACGCTGCTTCGGTGCGCGGATGACTGTTTCCTGCCGCTCCTGCGCCTCTCGCAGGATTTTCTCGGCGGTGATCTAAAGAAGGACAGCGAGTTCGCGAAGTTTTCAGACGCACTTGAACGGCTGCTGCCGCCCGGGGGGGTTTTTTTTATTACTCTGAATACCAGATTTCCTCCAACTCCGAATGATATAGCTCGGCGTGCACTGAGAAGCTCGGTCGTCTCTGCGTTTTGGGTGCCTTCTAGCCTCCGGTATACCTAAGAAAAGGCTGCCAGTTCAGTATTCATAACAAGAAGATGACAAGAAAGACGGACCGCTGCTCTTGGCAGACGAAGCTCTCGGCGCGCCATCCCAGTCGCCCAGGACATACTTCCCGCGCGAGCCAGGCCCGTCTTGCTCGTCCTTGTCCGGACCGAACAGGCTGAGCGCGAGCTGCGCATGGCTCATCCCCGCGCGTACGTCGTCACGCACCGTGGGTTCACGAGGATCCGTGCCGCGTGGAATACGCCGTTCGGGATGGAGAACGCGTCCGCCAGCGCATCGTCCTCGCCTGCCGCGGCGTCGTCCGCCTCGCCCTCCCCCATGTCCGGCATCGCGTCAAAGTCCGAGCCCACGTTCGCGTCCGAGTCGCTTTGCAGCCGCTGGCGCCGCGCGTGCCCGCCCTCATAAACGCGCCTTCCACGCTCGTCCTCCTCTACACGCTTCGCTTGCTCATCCTCCTCTGCGCGATTTGCATCTTCACCCTCCTCCGCAGCCTCCTCCGCGCGCTTCGCGTGCCTCCGGTGTGCGTCTTCACCGGCTGCGACAGCGGCTTCCATGGGCTTCGCGCGCCCCAGCCGAGGTTGAATCCAAGCCCGAGCCCGCCGTGCCTGCGCGTTTTTCAACGGCACGCACGCCCTCGCACGCGGCGCTCAGTCAGAGGCGGCAGAAGTACGCCTACGAGCTGTCGAGGCACGGCGCGGCGTCCGTCGTGCTTGAATAGAAGAAGCTGCGCGCTGAGCTCCTAGGGATGAGTTCGAGTCATAAGGCCTGCGGAGCTCGGACGGCTCCCCGCAGCTCTTTGTAAGTGGATGAATGGCATCGCAGATAAAATTCTCCGAATGAGACGCGCTTAGAGACCTTTTCATCACTGGCAGTGCATGCAGCGTGGGCAGAAGTCCACGGGCGCACTCAGCGAGGTCTCGGACACATCTTTAGACGCCAAACTCAGAGGATCAAAACATATGCACACTTACTGAAATTACAGAAGAGCGAGATCTCTCGCGGTAGATCGCCATCTTCGGGTGGTTAGCTTTTCTCAACGACATGATATACTTATCGCGCCTCCAGGGCCACATTGTTAGAGATAGGTCAGTGCGGAAGACTGGCTTCTAAAACCGCTTATGTGCAATGTCAAACTGATGACCAGCTGCCGGTCAGAGGTAGGCAGGGAGAGTCGGGAAGGGACACTACTTGAAGCACGGACACACAAAATCAAAATCGCGGACGAGACTACATACACAAATTAAGTGTGAAAGGGGAAGAAAAGCACATCTATCGTACATACATATCATAATCTCGGGCTATATATACGCTCTCGCATGAATCAGTCAACCCGTCCCGAAGAAAAGCGAGGCGGGAGTGAACGGAGGGTCATTCTTATAAGTCTCCGCGTGTCTAGTCAGCGGCGCGTTTCAGCTGCTCGAGGATGAGGAAGATGAGGAGGTCGTTGTCGCCTGCGGATGTGTCGCGCAAACAGTAGTAATGCCTTAATATGAGGTGCAATAAGCTGCCGACATTGCGTGAACATTGTTTAAATTGCTTTTCTTTCTTTCTTTCTTTCTTTCTTTCTTTGGTGCAAAGTCGCCTTTGCATTTGTCTTAGGCCCCGCTCGGCTGCACGAGTTAGAAAACTTTTAGCTAACTTTTGGCAGTCCAAAAGTTAGTTAACTCGTAACTTTGCAGCCGAGTGGGGCCTTAGTCTTTGTAGTCCTTTGCATGCAGTACAAACAAACTGATTTTGCTTCTGCCGCAAAAATGATGGAAATGGCAGAATTCTGCAATGCTAAATATTCTGCAAAGTTAAAGCAAGACACTATAAATTTGTACAGGACTTCCAGTTGTCAGAACAGAAACATACACAAAAACATAAGGTAAATTGTACAGACACATGTCAGTCTTGATTGTTTCAGCTCTGATTGTGAAATTCAGAATGGCATCTCAATTCCACCCCTTGGCTTGGTCTGTCTACGCTATCAGAGGGTACAAGGCACCAGGACATGATGTAAACATGAACATGGGAATATTGGTTGTAATGAGCCAAAACAGCACATTCTACCCATGTGAATTTGAGGGTGAATCCTACAAATTAGGTGATCGCATTGACGCCAATATTAAGTCAGTGAGTTACAAAGAAGCCGTCAAGTTCAATACAGGAGAACTGTATATTACAACGATTAATAATATCAATCTAGACATGAGACTTGACTATGATGTCCCTGTCGTGGATAGACAAGTGGGTACAGAAAGGGAATGGTTTAGAGTTTACGTAGCCAAAGTTCTTCCCCGTATTACTACAAACCATCGAACTGTAGAAAGAGTTAATCGTGAGCTGGATGATTTATGCCGTGTAAAGTAGATTTACCGTACAAATATGCACATAGCCGTCTTTTTGTGCGTTTACTATGGGTTTCACAATATACTTAGATTCACACCGCTTTGTTGTTGCACTCGAAATTCCCAAATTCCGATACTAGTATTCAACCATCTGACAAAAGGATAAGTCTGGAGCTGTCAAATATATTAAAGATTTATAGAGGGAAAATAATGTGGATTGGTCAGGGGGGCAGTGGCGGCGCTGCTGCAGATTAGACTCACAATCGCGTTCTTCCTTCTCTCGCGCGTACAAGTACAGTCAACCCTAAGGCCCGTCTCGCAGGTATTTGCTAGCTTATTTCAAGATCTGAAGGCTCTCTAGTAGCTCTAACTTTGCGTAACGTCCAACTCCGAGCCTCGAAATTCTGATGGATATAGATTGCCACGGCAGCTCTTTAGCGACAGCTAATTATCTAAAGCTTTCTCTTGCTTTGCCCAGCCTTCGGCAGGCCCTCGACTAGGAGGCAAAGAAGAACGAGGAGGACAAAACCCGCCTCGCTTCTAGAACGTAGGTAGCGTCATCTGCAATGTCCTGTGCCTTACCTATTTCACCAATGGATATAGAATACAGCCAAGGTCCTTTTGTCAACTAAATCTGCCAACATTGAACAACAGTTTTTCTTCTCTTTTCTTGACTTCATCACCTCGCTTACACTGCGACCACGTCCTTTGTCTCCGCCACAGGAAAACGTATTGTGCAGTTGCCGCAAGGAGAATAGATATGCTATCCAGCATCCAGTAACGAGACTGAGATCCTCTAGCACTTTATGCATTCTTTACTTTGCCTCGACGCCCTTGCAACCGACGGAGACATGGCACCTAGGGCTCAACATGGACACTCCAGGGCTTGCTCGCAGTTATCTAACAACCGAGCAACATCGGTCCTTTCGCACCCACCCTCCGTACTAGCTTCATTTACTCGCAGAGCAGATGTAAATATCCTGCAATGTTACATCGAAGCATCTTAAATTCACACAGGATCCCCAGTCACTAGATCTAAGCTGAGTGTTATAGACGCAATGTCACTCTTGGTGTTAACTAACCCTAGCCGACAGTCAGAGGTAGGCAGGGAGAGTCAGGAAGGGGCTACTTGAAGCGTGGACACGCACAACCAAAAACGTGGGCGAGACTACATACAGACAAGTTAAGTGTGAAAGGGAAAGAAAAGCACATCTATCGTACATACATATCATAATCTCGGGCTATATACACACTCTCGCACAAATCAGTCGACCGGTCTCGAAGAAGAGCGAGGAGAAGGAATGGGCGGAGGGTTATTTTAAGTCTCCGCGTGTCCAGTCAACGGCGCGTTTGAGCTGCTCGAGGGTGAGGAAGATGAGGGTCGTCGTCGGCTGCAGACTTGTCCATCTGTGAAGTGCCGTGCAGATAGAATTCGGTGTGAGAAAGTAGTCGAGCACGACGAGGGAGAGCTACGCGCGCAGGCAGCCAGCCCTTGAACATGAAGAGCGGCCCTTCGTTCTTCAGCGAGTTCCGTATCACTTGCAGGGTGGAATTCGAGCCGGAACCGGACGCATTCATGACTCGACTCTGAACGGACGTGTAAAAATAGGTATGTTAGGCATGAAGTAGAGGGAGGGAAAGGCAGTCGCGCGCCTTGATGACGTCCGCGGGCGAGCACACTGTCGTCGCGACGGTACCGGCGGCGAAGCTCGCGGTGAAGTGGCAGTCGATGTTATCGTTGAAATACGGCGTCTTCAGCAGCTCGGCTTTGAAGTAGTCGTACCTGCGATAATCGGCCGTTAGGTTGTTTGTATCAAAGAAAATTGCTGTTATGGGAGAACGCACGAAGCGAGTTGCGACGCGTTCATCAGTACTGCACGGAATACACTCGGGGTGACTCCGCGAGCGAGAGAGGGGGCGCCTTCGTCGCGAACCATCTGTAACCCAGAAGAATTCGGAAGAGAGTAAGTGCCAATCAGGGGGTAAGGAAAATAGACGCACCCGGTAAAGTCCGTCAAAGCAGTTTTTGTAGTTCAGCCGTTTCTCATGAGGCTTCGCAAAGTCGTCTTGAAGGCGGACCTATTAATTTGAAGAAAACGTTTTTAACTTGATTGATATTCGGTACGAATCTAAGGCGAACCATGATAATCTCTGAAGACCATCCAGTTATTAACTACGCGAAACAAGTCGTAACGGTCCATGCACTTACCTCCCGGGTTTCCGACAAAGCCCGCAATGCCTCCAGCTACACGACAAAGTTGGTGAAGTTAGAACTCGTTGACTTCAAAGTTGCAGTTGAATTCGTGGGAACGTCTCCTAGATGAATTACATCTGTTACCAAACCGCGACTACGCAACCATGTCTGAAGACTCAGAACGTCTAATTCTGCTAAATCTTTGCTTAACTTCGTCGAATGACTGGTCGACCGCCCTAGAAATACCGTCTGATATGCTTCCCGTATTCTGCTTGAAGCCTTACAAATGGCTGGACTATCTAGGCTACGCTCTAACCGGCTCCGACGGGACTCTCTCGCTTTCCTCAGAAACTCCTGTGCGCCCTCGGAACTCCCTGTGGCCCCGAGGAAGACATGAATGGCTCTGTCGCGTACGTCATCAAGATTTAAACCACTGGAGAAACTCACTGTTCCTGATGATGTCACCAAGTCTCAAATCAAAGCCCAAGTAAAGTTGGGTTTGGAGGTAGTACTAGTAGCGGAGGTAAAGTAAGGTACTGCGGCGATGAACTGTTGTTGATCGCTGCAGGAGAGTCCCACTCAAGCCGTTTCCGCTTAGTACGCGAGGTAAGAGTATTTTTACATCGCACATTTTTCACTACAATTGAGAGAATGCACAAATTTACTATGTAACGTGTTAAACTCGTGTATGATATTGAGAACTGTCAGAAATGACACGGAACATGGTACTCATCGTATAAGTCCCTCCTTGCCATTCTATGCGAGAAGCTCTTCATTCTCTCCTCGCTCTCGTCCTTGTGGCCGCAGAACTGCTTTAAGTGTGGCAAAACAACCCAAAACGTTTATGCTTTGAAACGCTCTCGTTTTACATACATACCCATCTGGAAAAGGAAAAAAAGGAAAATCAACCCGCTTGCGCGCAGACGGTGACGACAATGCGCCGCAGCGCGTCCGTCACGTCTGCCGTAGTCAGCGGCTCGCCGACGGGCGGGCAGTGCACGAAGAGCACGCGCGTCCGCTTCTCGTGTGCACCGCGCTGCGCCTCCGCGAGCGAGCAGTAGTAGATGAAGTCGCACAGGTAGCGCCCCGCATTCGCGCTCGGCTCGACGTGCTGCTCCCCACGCGCATCAGCTAGCCAGCCGTAAGTGGAAGGATAAAAGCGCGCACCTCAAAACCGGACGCCCGGAGACTCGCCACCACCGCGTCCACGTCGACGCCCGTGCGCAGCTCCTCGTCGAACGGCTCGTACCCCGCGCCGAAGCCCCGCAGGGTGTGCGCCACCGCCTGCCCGCGGACCCGCGCGCGCTCGTACAGCTCCGCGGCGTCTTCACCTGCACCCGGGCACCCGCCGTCCGTTCTCTCTTCCCTGTCGCCGGATGTGACGGGCGGCGCGAGCTCCCCGTCGACGTCCGGCAGCTCGTATCCGAGCTTATGGCCGAGCCGCTCGACGTACAGCCCACCGCGCCGGCCCGCGCCGACGTGGAGCACGAAATCGTAGCCGTCCGCGGGGGGTGGGAGGCCCGCGAGCAGGGCCGAGGACGCGGATGCGGGGAGCGCCGGCGGGCGCGAGTGTAAGCGCGGGACTGTGGAGAGCACGGCGGCGTACGTCACGGGGACCTCGAGCGCTGTGATGTGGATCGGGCGCGGGTGTGTGGGGGCGGGGGCGAGGACAGGCTGGGAGGCGACCGTGATTGGCGCGGGTGCCCCCGAGGGCTCGAGGAGCACGTTGTGCAGCTCCTTCACAGCGAGCCAGGACGGATTCTCTGTGTACGACGCGAACGGCTATCGGATTGAGGGGGGCCCATGAGTACACATCAGTCGCTGATGATATGGGAGATTGAATACGCACGCCGAAGCCTGAGATGAGCACGCGGAGAGCGTCGGTGTGGACGCTGTCGGGCACGATGAGCGGGATGTGCGGCATTGGTTGTTTCTTGACCTATATCATAGATTGAAGGTAGATAGGAAAGGTAGTCGAAGGATGGTCGATCGGTAGTAGAGCTAGAGACCTAGGAGGTCGCTGCGTGCTTCATACGTGTGAGTCTTCGACTCTCGACCGGGCCGGCTAGCCATTCGTCTGTATATTCAATCCCGAGCGTAAGCATAGGTTCGTAGCATCAATGGAAATGCCCATGCCATGCCGATAAAGATGTAAAAGTGAATGGTATTCCGTCAAGTAGGCAAACAGTAAGTTCCATGGTCTCCGGAAACGAGACGGAGTCAATAGTACTTATTACGTACTACTACTGTTTATATACATGTACTACTGGTTAAAGATACTGGAATGCTTTTCGGTGAATTTTATGATAATCGTAAATGCCGGAATAAATCAGAGCCTTTCTGGAGCTCTCAGATATTTCTGGTGGTTTTAAATGCCATGGTCATGTCGTAGCCAAGAATAAACTATGAAATACGATTATGAATGATCTTGCTGAGGGACGGCATGTTTGAATAGAGTAATAATATAATTATGTGACTGTCAGATCTACCAAATGCAGAAGAATCGAGAGCAGAAATATTCTGCATGTAGAAAGGCGTAACGTGCGGGTTATCGGCTGCTCGGCATCATATCTCATGACAACAATACAGTTCTCTACGAGAAAAGGCCAGAATAAAATAAAATGAACTATCTCGCGATCACCTCCGATGTAGTCTAGGATTTCGATCATAAGTCTACGGGAAGTCATACACATCCCTCTCAAACCTGGTAGCGCAACTCTCGCAAAGCGACACTTACCATACGCAGCACAGCGCACGGACCATCCACAGATCGTATAAATTTCCAAGCGCTCGCACTCTTGTTTCCCTAGAACATACTCAGCTAGGATCTATTTTATAGAAACTAACTCGAGTCTCGCATGTTTACACATGCCACATCCTTCAAATCCAGTAGATGACATCCGCGCTGCCTCGTCATACTGAGAACTATGCTCCTTGTGAGCTCGAGGACGTTTGGTTCGTTTTACTGCGTTCGCCTCTTCGGGGGCCGTGGTCAACTTACCAGCGAGAGCAGCGTTTGTCTGATGGATTCCTTTCTCTTTGCCTTTTTGTAAATGTTTTGTAGTTGCGAAAATAAATCTTGTCCATTGCTCCTCAAGTGTCATGAATTGTCAAATGCCGAATTCCAATAAGTACTTCGGATGATAGATGACAACTGCGAGCACGTTCACTCCCGAAACATATTCCATACCTTCACTGTTTGCAGAGTATCCTGCCATCTCGAACCGACCTTTCCGGTGTATGTGAGACAGGACTCATATTCACAATGTAGTCAGCTTTGAGAAGGGTTCGCATACCTTGCGGAGTGCTGTTGTACGTTCAAACAGAAGACAACACGTAAAAAGAAAAAGAAAGAGAAAACATATATGTACCGTATAAACATACACTCCACCAAAAAACACATGAATGACCTTAGCCGAGCGACCTCACCCACCCCTCAGCCCTCCCCACTAGCATCAGCACCGTCGCCCACGGCCGCACACGGGGTGCACGCAGAGCGCCGACGAGGACGAACAGTGTGAGTAGCACGCCGAGCGCGGGCCCCCGCCAGCGCCGCCAGTAGAGAACGAGCAGCGCGCGCACGAGGTCGCGTTTCCGCCGGCGGCCGTGGCGGAGCGTCGGGACGCGCGTCCGCGAGGAGGCAGCGGGACCCGCGGCGCGTGTGAGGGTTGGGTGCGTGCTAGGGGAGCGAGGAGGTGCATCGATCGGGTACCCGAAGAAGGGGTTGTCGATCGAGAAGCGCAAGGACGAGTACGCGTTCTTCGATTTGTGTCTGGGTCTGGATTTGGGGCCCGGAGAGGGTGGGGAGGAGATTGCAGGCATCGAGGCCGAAAGTGGTTGAGTCGAAGACGGTGTGCGTAAGGAGGGTGAGGTGGGTATAGAGTCGGGAGGGGTATTATCCAGTGGATCTGCAAGGGCTGCGTAGACTATATGTAGAAGGTCAGAAAGGCGAAATAAATAACACAGCCGTTCTGCCTACCCATGGATAGACCGCCTTCCCCGACGAACTGCACAAGCTCCTCCCTTGACGGGAAAGCGATTTTCGCGATCGCCGATGCGGGCAAGAGATGCCTACAAATAGCATATTTGATAGGAGGTCTACACTGGAAATACGAAACACGACATACTTCAGGATTCCCCATAGACCTGCGTGCGCCCAGTTGTAGTTGATGATAAAAGCTGTTTTGTGCGATCAAAATTTGTCGAAGCATCGCTGAGCAGCGGACGAACCTGCGCCCACTATACCGTAGTACCACGGTTGAATTTCACGCAAATACCATTTGATGAGGTCTACAGGCTGGCGGAACAGTCAGAAATCGTCTCTGCTTGCAGAGTTTTCGATTAGAGCGCACGACAGACTTGGTTGACACGCCTTCGATGTCTACCACGACCACATACTGCAGCACCGGCACGGGACCCTCACCCTCATCTTCGTTCCTCTCGGGCACCCGCTCGTTAAGGCGCTGTAGCGCCACGCGCATGTGCTCAAGGGACAGCATGACCTCGCGCCGCAGTAGCTCCGGGTCTGCAGAAAAGTCGAGAGCGGCTACGCGCAGGATGGCAAGGGGCCGCCCGAGGCCGTCGAGATGATCGAGGGGCAAGCACCGGAGCGCGCCGAGGCCCGGTGTTTGCGTCGACGATTCGGCATCCGTGTCGCGACTGGAGTCGCGTATTGCAAGGGTGACGGCAGGCTTCAGCACGGAGAGCCGCCAAAGCACGGCGGCCCGCAGGGCCTCGTGCGTGAAGGACGCGATAAACTTCTGTCTCTTCAGAGCATCAATACCACAGGATGTCAGCCTTGTCTCCCACAGTCCATACGTCAAGCAAAAACAGCGCCTCACCCGGAACATGCGGAAAAGCGAACCTTTCACGCGCGAACGAAATGAGCAGCGTGTCCACAATCTCAGATCACAGCCGTCCGCCACGCACCCAAGTCACGCAGGTAGTCCGCGACCCATGCCTCCTCGTCTGCGCCCAGTGCCATCTGTAACACGACGTCCGGCACGATCTCCTGCAGTGCCTGTGCCCGCAGCGCGCGCGTCTGTGCGGCGTGCGCTTTGAACAGGCCCGCGAGCTCGGCGTGCTTTTCGCCAAGGAGGTTAACGTCCATCCTTCTATTTCGTGTTGAAGGAACGGAGAAATAGTACGATAAGTACCCTTTCCAGTTAACCCTGACTTTTCTAGGGCAATGAAGGCATCTTTAGTAGATGGGAGGTGAGACGACAGCTGAGGCTTTCAGCTACCCGAAATTCAGCAGAGCGCGTGACACGAGTGTGACTTCACGTGAGATGAGGATGCACCTCACGTGAGCAAGAACTTAGTCATCCGATTCGTTCCTCTGCAGAGTTCAAGCAAAAGCAAATGTTCACACTGAATGGGATCGCAGTATAGATTCTGCTTTTACTAGGAAGTGTGGGGCGTATCGAGATTAGGAGGTAAGTAAAGCGAGCTACGGGTATACCTCAGAGCTCACGTCGCAAGGCAGCGGCTACTTCATATCGATCCTCTAGCGCGTTCATCGCTTGACTTCCGTTGAAATTCTTCTGTGATCTCTGGAAAATGGGGATATTTCTTCGTCGTATTTTCTGTGAGCGCAGCAGGTGGCGATTTTGATGGGGCTCAGGATTGATTCGGAAAATCGTGAGCCTCTGTCGTTTCTGGGCTCATCGATTGAACGACGGCCTCACGCACAAGAAGACCTCTATTGCAAATATGACTATTCGGTTTTCAGTACCATCACACGATGGTAGATATAGCACCCCTTCAATGCTTCGGTTCACAAATACGTCGCAACTGATGGCTCAAGTGGCGTTCCCATATAAAAGGTTTACCGAGAGCCTAGGCGGAAGTGCCCCGCAAAGCATGCGCTCACTGCTCAATCATAAGCCCACTCTCTCGGTCAGGAGACTCAGCTATCAGCATTGCTGTTCCCTCAGCGCGATACATACTTCAGAAACATTGACAACTCAACACCGAGACAGGACATATTTCTTCCGCATGTCTTTCCCGAACGAAACATTCGATAATTGCGGTCATTCCAGTATCGGATAAAAAAGGTAATGTCATATTAGTTTACAAACAAGAGGTGACTTGAATTACTTCAGCAGATCAGTAGAGCGACCCGATGACGACTATAGACTATGAAGCGGCTAACGAGCAAGTGAGTGCCAGACAATACAATCAAACGTATGACAAACCGACCTTGGATCAGTCCTATCCGGTGAAGTCCATCTTACCTCTCTATCTAGAGGTCTCTGTTTCCTTCGCCTCTTGCAGAGTGGGTGACCCGTCTCGTCTCCGCAGAATTTCCGTGTCCAAGGTTCCGGAGGCGACACCTTCAACATCTTTCTGTGCACATGAAGTTGCTGCCGCATCTCCGCTTTTAATGGCTGAGTTTTCTGGGGAAGGGTCGGAACCTCCGCCGACATCTGAACCTTGAGCTGAATCCAAAGAGGGGATGGTGCTATCAGCAGGTTTGATGCGGATATAAGTTGGAGCGCGTGTCTTCAATTCTCCAGAAATAAAGGCAGCTAGAAAGCGGGGGTCCACTAGCTCGGACGAGATTATACGCTCAGCACGGATAGAGAGCTGCGTCAGATAGGGGCATATTTCCTTGTCCTCCGCCTCCCAAGGCATAACAGCCATATGAGGATAGTGGAGACGAGACATTGGAGGCGATGAGAGTGTTGAAGAAGGCTGGAAAGCTGCGAACTTGGTGACTGGCGCGAGTTTTATATCTGGTGGGATCACAGCGCCTTTCTATGTGGCCGCATGCCTGCGCAGCAGTGCGCACTGTAGACAATGGCGTTACGTCTTTTCTTTTTTTCTTCGCTTGGATCTGCATATTTGCGCTGGTTGAATATTTCCTTTATGTTGCGTTGACCAGTTGGCGACTGTCATCTCCTCGAACTAATTTAAAACATGCTACTTGCGAATGCATGCGGCTCTGGGATAACTGATCGACTTTGTTGACAGGACACGCAGGATCCGGACGCCGGAAGTTGCTTGAGAGTGCCGACCGTCTCTCGTGATGGATCTCACAGAGACGCTAGTTTCCAGCCTGGAAAGAGTGAGCATGCTTACTGTCAGTTTTTAGCTTCCTGAAATCCATCTTTGACGCATTCAGACTTAAACCATTGACGAGCGATTACGGCGACCGCCCATGTCCAAAAGTGCTGCTATACTACTTATAAGCGTGGACTTCAAAAACATCGTTTATCGACTCGCTAATTGCAGAGAATTGGGAGTCGAATTTACATCAAGCTGAGCGTGGTTTCCGGGACGAAGTGCTAATCCTATCTTTGAAGGCGACAAACGACTACGGGATCGAGTTGGGAGGAAGAGTGGCGATGGGTGCATCGAAAATAATCACAGTAGTGTACGATGCTTGTCGTCCTTCAATCGTTTCGCTTTACAAGTACGAAATTCGCTCTATCGAAGTCATTATGCGTCTGCTTGATTGTTCGCAATTGCACACGTTTTCACGTTATTTTTCAGATAGATTTCTTAAAATGCCCTTGAGCGCCGAGTTTTGCTTAGTTCCAAGGAATAAGTCATCCTAGACTACTCGTATGTATTTATTTGACTGCAGGCTACGCGTCTTGAATGAAGTTATTTCGCTATCGTCTTTTCTTCGGAATCCTTCCACCTATACACGTACATACAGTGCCTTAGCACCACTTATGAAATTTATAATATAAGTGTTACACTCACCAACGCAGGTATCAGACGACAGGATCTTCTGGGGGTTGTTGGGACTGAATCTTGTCGCGCGGTATCATATTGAAGGCCTCTGATGTCAAAAACCATCTCGGCCTGGGGGTGCCGGCATCTAAAATATCCCCCATCTTCCTCACGTCCTCATTGGTAAATATGCTTTCGTCAGGTCGCTCTCGATGGAATACGAAAACCCAGAAATACTCGAAATTGGGATCCTTGGGATCGATTCCAATCTTGATGTTTACCGCGTGTCCGCAGCCTTCGAGCCCTGCCATCCCCATAGCCCTGAAGAACCAGTCCTGGTTGCTCGCCACCACGCCACCGGGGCCGGCAATCTGGTCTTTGTACTTATCCATCATTTTGCGGGAGGTTTCATGATGAACTTCGAACCCATAAATCCACTTCGTCATTGTAGCACGATGCCTGTGCGGAGCAATCTGGATGAGTAGAAGAAGCTGTAGGGGTAACTGAATAACTAACTCTAGAGGACACCAAGTTCGTTGGTTGACATCAAGTAATTTAACTCATTTACTATCTATACTAAATCTGGCTCGCTAGAGAAGGCTACTCTGTAATCCGTAAATCCATCATGCAAGCTTACGTCTAGACTTCTGTTGGTTCTAGCAGCGAAGAGTACCACGATTAGTCGTCTCACAAATTCTGTAAGCCCGGTATACGCCTGTCACATGTTATCAGTTTTACATAACGGGAATAATCGGGACAATGGGACGAAAACCTATGGCGTTCAAAGTGTACATTTAATAAAAAAACGCACACTTTGGATTTTTCCGCACACTTTGTCGGCTAATTTTCAATTAATATTTCTCACGCTTCGGACTAAGTTACTTGTGTCACAATTGACACATCGCGTCACACAATGTGTCATGTCATGCTGCTGCTGACATCACGTCTCTGAATGCTCACTGTGCTTGCTCTCTGTTGTCCCCTGGATAATATTTTTCTTAGAATCTGTTGGGATTTCAATGAATACACAGAAACTGTTTCCGGGTTACAGACAGATAGGGTAGATTAGTAAGCAGCTAGCATATAAGCTGGTCATCTGTATCTTGCTATGTATTGCATTTGCCCATGGCCCACCACCACCAATTGGACAAATGGACACCATGTGTGTGACTGTTGGCAACCTTGCCCCTTGTATTCAACAGAATCTGAGCTCTAAACATTTCTCAAGCTTTGGATAGATATCTGGGGTGGGGACTATGTGCCAGACTGGGTGAACAAAGTTCCTGCTGCATGCATGGAGCTAGAGACATGGAAGCAGGAGGTACCCCAACCAAAAGGAAGAAGGCTATTGGAGAGATTACATGCAAAGACAAGCTTGTCTTCAATGGTTTTGGCAAGCACATGTCAAGTGATGTTTTTCATTTGTGTCTCCTTTATTCTGCCACCCTGATAGGACTAATTTGCTCAGACAGCAAGCTATTTGAACACTTCTGCTCAACTCTTGTCTCATACTCTGCAACCTGGGAATTGGAGAAATTCATTTGCTTTGCTACGGGTTTTGTAAACTTAACAAATACATTCAGTTACAACACTACTTCTTGGAAAAACTATTCAACTAGTAGTTTTCTGAAAGTCTATTGAAAGCCAGCAGTCAGTATACCTTTTGATGATCGGTAGTAGACACATTCTCTCAGATATTTTGATCCCTCCCATATTATTGGTAAAGGTTTATGTCTTTTATCTCCCACATTTCTGACATCTGGCATCATCTTCAGGTGAAAAATACTCTTTAATAGAAGATAAAACACCCACTTCAAACTGCAATTTTTATCCCTTCAAAGGCAAGACTGGTCCTCTACCCTGCTATTCCACAATTGTAGCAAAGTGTTGCAATGACTGGGACTTCTGCATGACAGAGAATGTGGTAAGTGCTCAATATTAGGGTAGATATTATACTGACAATATTCTCTTCTGAGCTTCCTGCCTTGGATTGCAAGATGCTGGCTTATGTACTACATTAGGTACTGCTGACTTTCATGAGGCAGAGGTCAACATGCTAGACCTTGACAAATACAAAGCTAAGTTGAAGCCAGGGAGATAAGAAGGTACTTATATTCCATTCTAATATCCCACCTCAATGATTGCATTTCTGAAAAGACTAGCACAGGCAAGCCTGGAAGACTTAGACTGCTGCTAACATCAGCTCAAGTCAAGACTGCACAAGAAACCCCCAGATTAACAGGCAAGGAAAGGTAATTAAGCATATCTCTACTTATTTTCTCTTGCTAATGTGCATTGAAATATTCTACATTGCTGCTGAGTGCAAGCAGATTCTAGAGTCTGAGACAGAGCAAGATTCAGCTTTAGACACAGAGGACATCATTGGGGATGGCACAGATGAAGTTGATGCTGACATACAGGATGAGCCTCAGAAACAGGTAGCTTCTGGTTGCCTGACCAGGAAACGTAAGCTGGAATGGCTGCATGGGAGTGATAAAGAGAATAGCAGCAGTGCAAAGAAATTCCACCACCAGCCTGTAGCATCTCCAATGTTTTGCAGTAATTAACTACTTCCGAGCCACATATGTGTGTCTCTCTAAGTCTGAATCTGATCTTGTTGTGAGCAAAGGCATTCAAAGAAAAACTATTTCTTCAGGCTCAAGAAGTGCTTTACTTCAATTATCTGAAGTTTGGGGGCTGTCAGACTCGATTTTAGGCCATTCTAAACTAAAATACTTTGGGATACACCTATTTTCCTAGGTCCAGGACATGCTATACTTTAATTACCTGAAGTTTGGAAGCTGTCAGACTCCATTTCAGGTCATTCTAAACTAAAATACTTTGAGGCACACCTATTTTCCTAGGTCCGGGACATGCTATACTTTAATTATCTGAAGCCTGGGATTTGGAAGCTGTCAGACTTGATTTAAGGCCATTCTAAATGCATGTATTTTCTCAAGTTATAGGCTGATTTAGATTACTTATTGCTTTTATAGGACAAATTTTAGGATGACAAAGCAGGTATAAAATTCTGAGGCAATAGATGCATGCAAAGCCAATACATAGAGAATTTTAAGGTAGTTGAATGAGAAACAAAAGAGATACAAAATGAGAAACAAAAGAGAAACAAAAAATGCTCAAAAGTTGCATGGAAAACACTTCCGGAAGTTGCCGAGCCGTGCGTTGCTCAATTTGGATTTGACATTTTTCCTCCTCCACGTCGTCCACGCCTCGTCACCGTATCCTCCGTATCGTGAAGTTCGTCTCAGACTTCTTCAACGGCAAGGAGCCCAACAAGTCCAGAAACCCCGATGAGGCCGTCATGTACGGTGCTGCATCCCGCCTTTTTCGTTCTTGCTTGCTTGCCTAGACAGCCTGTACCCGTCTGCGAAGATCCGGTCGTTCGAGTGGGGCCTGAAGGTGAAGCGCCGCAAGACGACGGGCTCGGGCTGCATGCACCACCTCAAGGGTGTTTCCCGTCACTTCAAGAATGGATTCAGGTGTGTTCCTGCCGTCCTCCCCTCATTTCGCTTTTTAATTCACCCTTCTCTTGTTTGCTCTGGCAGGAAGAACACCTCCGCTGTAAAAAGGAAGCCGGCGTCACTGTCCAAGCTGCCATCCCCACTGGTGACACTTCCGAGAAGACTCAGGACCTCCTTCTCCTCGATGTTGCACCACTCTCGCTCAATATCAAAATGGCCGGTGGTGTCGTGATGGATTTCGTCGACATCTGCTTCAGCGCGGGCGACGGGCCCTTAACAATCCACCAGTGCTGCAACAGCTCGTCTGCATCCGGGCGTGCTCAGAAAGTGCAGTACGACTGTCCCGATGAAAAAGCTCGAAATCTTCTTGACGTACGCCGACAACCAGCTCGGTGTCCTTATCCAGGTCTTCAAGGGCGAGCGAGCGCGCACGAAGGACAACAACCTCCACTGCAAGTTCGAACCTTCTGGTATCTCGCCTAGGCCGCGTGCTGCAGCACGCGCGCGGGCGGCGCGTCGAGCTCCTCAGGTTGAGGTCACCTTCGACATTGACGCCAACGGTATCCTCAACGTGTCCGCCTCGGGCAAGAGGACCGGAAAGTCGAACCACATCACGATCACCAACGACAAGAGTCGTCTTACGAAGGAGGAGATCGAGTGTATGGTCAGCGATGCTGAGAAGTTCAAAGGTAAGCAAATATTTACTTCTATCATCCATATGGAATTCTGACGTTTTCCTTATAGCTGGGGATGAGGAAGCGGCTTCGCGCATCACTGCCAATAATGGCCTGAGTCCTATGCGTACAACCTGCGCAACTCGATCATGGATGAGAAGGTGAAGGACAAGTTCAATGTGGATGACAAGACACGCCTCGAGACCACAATGAATGTGGCGATTTCGTGGCTCGACAACTCGCAGGAGGCATCAAAGGAGTACGAGGGGAAGCAGAAGGAGCTCGAGGGTATCGCGGCCCGATCATGCAGAAGTTCTACCAATCTGCAGGTGCGGGTGGAGCGCCTGGCGCGGCTTCCCGGATGCGGGTGGCTTCTCTGGCGGCCCAGTGCCAGGCGGCTTCCCTGGAGCCAGTGGAACTCCAGGCGCATCGGAGGACGATCCCACTGTTGAGGAGGTTAATCAATTGTGTGTTGACTGACTGCTGGGCGTTGCTGATGCTGCTTCATCTCAACTTTTCGCTCCATCTCTTTCGTCTTCGACGCACACGCCCCCACTCCCTCCGCCACCTGCATCACTTCCTGCGCCGCCGCGACCAATTACCAGTACAACGGGCGTCGCGGCGGACCCGGCATTCGTTGCGGAACGATGTCCGCAGGCCCGCAGCCAGCATTGATGTACTCTGCGCAAGCTGCGCCGGTGATGCTTCCGCCGCTGGACTACCATGGCCTGGACGTGGCGCAGCCGTCTCCAAACTCCGTGAAGCTCGTCTCAGACTTCTTCCACGACAAGGAGCCCAACGAGTTAATATAATAGGCCATTACATAGTATATCTACCAATGTTGTGTGTGTGCGTTTTTTTTTTTTTTTTTTCTTCTATATATTTGTGCTTTTTGAAATATGAATGCGCAATAAAATGAAAGTGTGTGAAAAAGTTTGTAATGTGCGGAAAAGTTGAAAGTTTGCGGGAAAGTCGAAAGTGTGCGGAAAAGTCGAAAGTGTGCGGAAAAGCAAAAAGTGTGCGAAAAAAGTAAGTGTGTGTGGTATTTATTAAATGTACACTTTGAACGCCATAAAAACCGAGCAAATGATGATGATAAAGCGAGATGCAGGACGCTGCGTGAGTCGGTGAAGACGTCACTACAGCGTGCTAACTAAGAACCTTGCTGTTCCAGCGCATATTGAAGATTTCCACGCTATGAACACGCGCTTTCAGTATCTTTCGGAAAGGAACATCTTTTGCTTTGCACTTTCTGCTCAGGCTCAACGGCATAACATTTGCTGATATATGTGTCCATGACAATTTTTTAATTTGAACAATTTCAGTCCTTTCCTTCCATCTACGTGTAGTACTTCAGCGTCACTTCTTGAGAGCTTATTAAGAGCATCACACTCACCAATGAAGATGTCAAACAACAGGATTTGCCGGAGCCTTATATGTGTGTTGCTTCTCCGGCTCGAAACTGGAGGCAAATGAGTCGGCCTCTATAAACCATCTTGCGTCGTCAGGGTTAACCTTTAGGGCCTCTGCCACCTTCCTTACGTCCTCGTTCGTAAATCTGCCTTCGTCAGGACGCTCCCAATGGAATACGAGGATCCAAACTCTTGCTAAAGTGGGATCCGAAGGATCGACACCACGTTCGAGGTCCGCCACTTTTCCACAGCTTTCAAGTCCTATCATCCCCATAGTTCTGATGAAAAAATCTGTCGCATCGGTGTAGTCTGGAATCTTTTTTTTATAGTCACTGGCAATACTCGCGAAGGCTTTTGGATCGATTTTCAATCCGTAGACCCATGTCAGCATTACGGCAATGTGTCTGTTTGATGTCTGGTCAAAGCAATTTTTATGAGAACAATCGCTGCAAAGACAATAGAATTACTGACGCGGGAGGGCACGAAGTTTGGTGAAGGACGCGAAGTGCCGTGCGATTGATTATCTGTACGCACTTAGCTAATTGACTCGCTAGGTGTTGATTTTGCTCCATTTACGTACCAAATCCAATTACGTTTGGACGCCATGCTCGAGCAGCGAACAGTGCTGAGCGTCTGATTTTCTCTGCGACTTCATCGAGAGCTAGGCATCAGTAAGTGTCTTTTATCCACCTTTCGAGGTGGCAAGTCATCTGAAACTCCGCTTGAACCATACCGCATTAGGCTGCATTTCTAATCAACATCAAAACTTTACGTGTTACTACAGTAGAAACTGTACAGGTGGGTGTAGAAATTGACGAACAAAGCCATCTACATACTGTACATGTAGAATCCACCTGAGAACCTCTTGCTTCTGGTCTTGGTCAGTGTGTCACGGTTACATCGTTTCGACATGCAGGATTCGACCATTCATTTGCGTCACGACTTTTACGCCGCTGACGCACTCTGGATATCTCTAAGCCGTTTTTCATCACGCAATCCCTATTACCCTCATCTAATCGACGACATATAAGTGCCACTGCGCGAAAACAGCAGAATAGTCAAACTACCTGACGACCAGCAATGAGCAAATCAAACGTGTTGATTTTAGGAGCAACAGGCAACACGGGCTCCTCGATCGTGGATGCGCTTCTCGATAGTCCTGGCACCTTCGTAAGTCCAATCGTTATTTTATTTTGCCTGTGCGTTATTTGACTCTCCTTTAACCTTAACATTAGAAAGTGATCGCGGCTATCCGCCCGTCTTCAACGTCAAAGCCTGCTGCCGAGGAACTCAAATCTCGTGGAGTCGAAATTCGTCTTCTTGACCTCGAGCATGCGTCACCAGAGCAACTAGTCGAGACTTTGAGAGGCGTGTACACCGTCATTTCCACCATTGTCTTTACGCAGCTTCAGTCACAGAGACCGCTCGTAGATGCTTCCAAGAAAGCAGGAGTAAAGCGGTTCATTCCCTGCGACTGGGGCACCGCTTCCATCCGCGGCGTTAGAAAGATGTATGACGAGGTGAGCACATATCGTTCTTCGCATAGCCTCAGATCTCTTACTATTGAGCAAACCGAAGAAACTCGGCATACATGATTATATCAAAGAAGTCGGTCTTGGTTACACTTTTGTCGACGTTGGTTGGTGGTAGGTCTCGTCCCGGCACTTAATTCACCGTAAACTGTGATTCTGACAGCTCCTTGTTAGGATGCAGTTGATGCCCCCCATGCTTGACCCCTCCACGGCACAATACCCAATTCAATATGAGATGTCCATAAGCATCTGCGGTACGGGCGATGTCAAGACCGCCGTCACCGACAGGCGTGACATCGGCAAATTCGTCGCGCGCATCATCGCGGACGAGCGTACGCTCAATCGCTACGTCTTTTGCTGGACCGAGAACGTTTCGAAGAATGAGGCATTCAGACTCGCGGAACGCGTTCTCGGGAGGACTGTCGACTCTGTGCACGTGCCTGAAGAAGTTGTGGTGACGAAGGCGCGCGAAGCTCAGGGCCCGGAGCAGACTGCCTTCCAGTACCACCACTCCCTCTGGATCCGGGGCGACAACACGGTCGAAAATGCGAAGAAAGAGGAATATGGAGGCGCGCTCGACGCGAAGGAGCTGTACCCGGATTTGAAGCTGATATCATTCGAGCAGTCTGTTAAAGACTTTTATTCCAGTTAGATTTGCCCGTACGCAGTAAATGTTTTACTAGTCGATGTCAGTACTCGCATTATTTAATATTTGGTAGCCAAACATTGCAAAAGAGCACATCACATGATTAACTTCCGCGGAGCGGGCAGCTTCTTCATGAGTTCATATCGATCCTCTGGCGCGTTTGTCGATTATCTTCCGTTGAAAGGTTTTATCGTCGTCTCTGTTGCAACAATTCTGGACATTTTGAGCCTCTGTTGAGCCTTCAGACACCTACGATGGCTCTGGCGTCTCTTCGATGCTTCGCTCTTGGTTTACAAACGGTGGCTCAAGCGGCGTTCCCGAGAGTATAAAGGACCTTGCGAGAGCTCAGCTGGATGTGTCTCTTAGAGCGAGTGCTCGCAGCGTGGGGCTAGTCCCGTTCTCTTGGTAAAGGGATTCATCTACTTATCAGCTGAGGTCTTTGCTCTCCATCGCTGGATTCGCAGCGGATACTTTTCGTTCCCAAACGCTGATCGTTTAACGTGGAGATGGTAGAAGATTTTTCGGATGAAGGAATCAATGGACGCGGTCGTTACATGGATCGAGCCAGGGTATCGAATACAAAAGGTAATGTCATTCTAATTTATAAACAAAATACGGTCTGAGAAATGACTTGAATTGATTCAGCAGCACGACCGTAGGTCGACGACAGACGGCGTTGCGCGGCTGACGGGTAAATGAGCCAGACAATGCAATCAAATGTACGATTAACTGACCTTAGATCAGTCCTATTCGGTGCGGCCCATCTTGTCCGTTTGCTCGGAGCACCCTGCCTCGGTCGCTACTGGCGGAATGGTTGGCCCGTCCCCTCTCCGCAGTCCTGCATCCGTATCTCCGGAGGCCGCGTCGCTCATGTCTTTTTGTGCATTTGGAGTTGCCGTAGCATCTCCGGTTTCGGTTGTAACGTCTGCTGGGGAGAGTGCGGAACCTCCGCCGACTTCTGCTCCTTGAGCTGAATCCCCAGTGGGGATGGTTTTATCATGGGGTTTGATGCGGATATACGTTGGCGTAAAATTCGACAAATTGCCGGAACGAACGGCTTCTAACAAGCGGTGGTCTATGGCGGGGACTAGGTCGTCCGAAAATATACCATTGATGTGGGTAGGTGGTATGCTGGTGTCGACGTCGACGTATAATTCCTCATGCTCGTACCGATCCATTGTAGCCATATGAGGGCAGTGGAGACGGGACATTGGAGGCGACGAGAGTGTTGAAGAAGGTTGGAAAGCTGCGAACTTGGTGACTGGCGGGCTTTTTATATCTGGTGGGATCTAAGCGCCTTTCCTTTGTCTGTCTATGTGGCTGCACGGCTGCGCAGCAGTGCGCGCTGCAGACAATGGCGTTACGTCTTTTCTTTGTTTCTTCGCTTGGATCTGCATATTTGCGTTGTTTGAATATTTCCTGTATGTTGCGTTGACCAAGAATGAAAATGACTGTTAGCGACTCTTTCGATACGAGACGACGTAATAGCTACTTTCGATACGAAACGACGTAATAGCTACATTGTAATAGAAAGTGTACAAAATTGTTTGTACAATACGTAAGTAGGGAGTATACACAGGATGCCGAGTTACGCGAAGTATTCGTGAGAACCCAGCAAAGCGGCATTCTGAAGGTACGGTCTGTATGCACAGTTTTGTATGACTCGACTGTTCTCCGGCTCCTTAAATCTCTTTCACCTTCGTCTTTTTTTCGCGAGACGGACTGAAAACTCAGTATGTCTGAATACAAGAAGTTATATGAAGTCTAAGATGTTTATGTATTCTGCCAATAGGACTCGTCCAGCATCCAATAACAGCGGACGGAAGCTGTCTGAGAGCGCCGACCATCCCTTGCGATGAATTTCACGGAGACGCCATCGATTCAGAATCCTCGCGAGTTTCTCGCCGTCATTTTGGCAGGTTTTGGAAACGAGTGAGCATGCTTGCTGCCGCTCGCGAACTTCAGTTATTGACGAATGTAGGCTTCAGCCATTGACGAGCAATTACGGCGACCAGCCATGTCCGAAAGCGCTGCTTCCCATCGGAAATAAGCCCATGATTTCGTATGTTCTCAACTGGGTAGAAGAAGCGGGTCTTAAGGGTGCGTAGCGTATTGAATGCTTTCTGCTGGATGTGGCGCGATGTTTACGAGGTCTCAGACGTCCTGCTCATCTGTCCGACCTCTCACCGCCACCCCATCTCCCACCATATCAACTCAGACCCCTCATCGTCCTCTCTGTCTTCCCTGAATGTCGAAATACAAACGTTTGACCAAGCGCAAGACATCCCGGCGGGTACGACCAACGTGCTCGCGCACTTCGCATCGCGCATCACTAGTGACTTCGTTCTCCTCCCCTGCGACTTCCTTCCTCCCCCTGCCCTCCGGCTCGAGACCGTGCTCAACAAATTCAGAATAGAAGCAGGTACGGACGGCGCACTCGTGACCGCGCTGTTTTTCGAGAATAAAGCGTCGGAGAACGAGAAGGGGAAAGGAGGCGCGGAAGAGGCGTGGCCTGCGCCGAGCGCGCCAATGCCCATTTTATATGATGAGAAGAGCGGCACGCTCCTGCATGTTGACACACTGGATAACCAGGACCTCAATTCTGACGAGTTGGAGCTGCGCATGGGCATGCTTTGGCAGTACCCGCGCACGAAGCTTACGACGCGCCTCGTCGACGCACACGTGTACGTGTGCAAGCATGTCGTGCTCGACGCGCTCCAGCTGAAGAAAGCGCACTTCGACTCAATCCGCGAAGAGTTCATCCCTTGGCTGTGTAAAGTGCAGACACAACGTACGAGGCGGCAGAAATACAACTCGGTTTTGAATCCCATCACGAATACCCCCACAAACTCACTCGCACTCCAACACTCTACCTCGTATCACCCGTCCTCCCGTAAGTCCAAGGCGGCGTCAAGTGTCGGGAGTTTGGTGTCGTCGCCCTCAACGAACGATGAAGAAGGAGACGCGGAGCCGCCGAGTTTGCGCGTCGGTCTCATCGTGCACAGTCTCGCAGATGGGTACGCTGCGCGCGCGAATAACGTGCACACGTACCTTGAGCTCAACCGCGCGGCACTGAAGGACCTCCCACCGCCCGCGCACGACACCGCGCTTGTGGACATGAAATCAAATGTCTCACCAGACAGTCTCGTAGGCGCGTCGACGCGCGTCGGCGAACGCAGCACGATCAAGCGCAGCGTAGTCGGGCGCCACTGCGTGATCGGGAAAAACACGAAGCTCGTCGGATGCATACTCATGGAGTACTGCATCGTCGAGGACGGGTGAGTTCTAGATTCTTCACGAAGGTGCTGATGGGCATACTGATGGCGTATCCAGTGCGAAACTTGACGGATGCATCCTTGGCAAGAACACGCACGTCGGATCGCGCGCAGAGCTCGTGCGCTGCATAACACAAGCCGGGTACGAGGTTGAGTCGGGCGGTGTGTACAAACACGAGAAGCTCGACGTTTCGGACTGGACGGCCGACGCGGGTGGGCTAGAAGACGACGAAGATGAAGAGAGCGAGGATGAGGATGAGGATGAGAGCGATTCCTAACCATTCTCATTCAGGTGATGATCCGCGGGGTACTGGCATGTCGCGACGAACTTCTCGTAAAAGCGAAGCAGTAGTGTTGTATCACTGTATGCATACTCATGGACTGACAATTACACTGTATTTCTAGTCTACATCTTGCGGTATAGAAGAGGTTTGTACAGACGTGTCGATGAGCGTTCCTTTTCAAGCCCATCTTCATAACTAACATGTTTACGAACTCGGTGTGCTCTGGCCGATGGAGCAGCAAAAACCCATAGTTTATTTGTGGCAGAAGACGATTGTTTGCGTTACTCCTCGCTGCTCTTCGAGCGAAGTCTAAACGTAAGCTTGCGTAATGAGCTTACGTTTATGGATGTGATTTTTGGAATAGCCGTCCTTAGCGAGCTAGGTTCGTATAACTCTCGTTCCGAGCATCCGACAGACAACATACAGTCAATCTGACTTACCTGAAGTCCTCCAACGACCTTGGTCTCCTCTAGCGTCAGTTATTCAATTTTTTTGTCCCTGTATCTGCTTCCGCTTATCTAAATTGGTACGTACAGACAACATAAGACATACTGCTACGATGTCGACATGGATCTACGGGTTAGGAGTCAATCATGAAACCTCCGAAAAAATCATGCTGCACTTCGAACCCAAGATTTTTGACCAAGAGGGTATGAAAATAAGCTACTTGGAATGGAAAGTCAGGGCTTTGGGACTGGCAGGAATGGATGGCTGCGGACACTTGCTAGGCCGCGAAATAGGGATTGATCCTACGGATCCTGATTTGGGGAGAGTCTGGGTTCTTGTATTCCATCGAGAGCGACCTGACCAAGGCAGCTATACCTTCGATGACGTGAAGAAGGTGGCGAATATCTTGGGGGTCGAACCCGACAGCGCGAAATGGTTTATAGAACTAGAGGCCTTCCTCAAGATGGGGACAAACAAGGCTCTCTCATCTAAGCCCCCGGAGAATCCGTCGGTGAGTGAAACACTGGTATTATAAGCTTCTCAAACGTTGTGCTAAGGCACTGTACATGTATAGTGGAAGGATTCTGAAGAAAAGACGATAACGAAATAGCTTTATCCAAAACGCGTAGCCTGCAGTCAAATATATACATATGAGTAGCCTAAGATGATTTATCCCTTGGAACTAAGCAGAACTCGGCGTTCAAGGGCATTTTAGGAAATCTATCTGAAAAGTATCGTGAAAACGTGTGCAATTGCGATCATTCAAGCAGACGCACAATGATTGGATAGAGCAAGTTCGGGATTATGGAGTGAACCCGATTAAAGGTCGTAAACTATTGTGATTCTTTTCGATGCATCCATCCCCACTCTTCATCCCAACTCGATCCCGTAGTCGTTATCGCCTTCAAAGACAGAATTATCACAGTCCCGGGAACTACACTCAGCTTGATGTAAGTTAGATCCCCAGCTCTCTGCAATTAGCCTGAGTAGCGAGTCGATAAACGATGTTCTTGAAGTCCACGCTTATAAGTAGCATAGCAGCGCTTCTGGACATGGGCGATCGCCGTAATCGCTCGTCAATGGTTTAAGTCTGAATGCGTCAAAGATGGATTTCAGGAAGCAAAAGACTGACAGCAAGCATACTCACTCTTTCCAGGCTGGAAACTAGCGTCTCTGTGAGATTCATCACGAGAGACGGTCGGCACTCTCAAGCAGCTTCCGGCGTCCGGATCCTGAGTGTCCTGTCAACAATGTACATCAGTTATCCCAAAGCCGCATGCGTTCGGATGTAGTATGTTTTCAATCAGTTCGAGGAAGTGACAGTTGCCAACGGCCACTTTCATTATGGGTCAAAGCAACATAAAGGAAAAATTCAGCCAGTGAAAATATGCAGATCCAAGCGAAGAAACAAAGAAAAGACGTAACGCCATTGTCTACAGCGCGCACTGCTGCGCAGCCGTGCAGCCACATAGACAGACAATGGAAAGGCGCTTAGATCCCACTAGATATAAAAGGCGCGCCAGTCACCGAGTTCGCAGCTTTCCAACCTTCTTCAACACTCTCATCGCCTCCAATGTCCCGTCTCCACTGCCCTCATATGGCTACAATGGATCGGTACGAGCATGAGGAATTATACGTCGACATCGACACCAGCATACCACCTACCCACATCAATGGTATATTTTCGGACGACATAGTCCCCGCCATAGACCACCGCTTGTTAGAAGCCGTTCGTTCCGGCAATTTGTCAAATTTCACGCCAACGTATATCCGCATCAAACCCCATGATAAAACCATCCCCATTGGGGATTCAGCTCAAGGCCCAGAAGTCGGCGGAGGTTCCGCCCCTTCCCCAGCAGACACAACAACCGAGACCGGAGATGCTACGGCAACTCCACATGCACAAAAAGACATGAGCGACGCGGCATCCGGAGATACGGATGCAGGACTGCGGAGAGGGGACGGGCCAACCATTCCGCCAGTAGCGACCGAGGCAGGGTGCTCCGAGCAAACGGACAAGATGGGCCGCACCGAATAGGACTGATCTAAGGTCAGTTAATCGTACATTTGATTGCATTGTCTGGCTCATTTACTCGTCAGCCGCGCAACGCCGTCTGTCGTCGACCTACGGTCGTGCTGCTGAATCAATTCAAGTCATTTCTCAGACCGCATTTTGTTTATAAATTAGAATGACATTACCTTTTGTATTCGATACCCTGGCTCGAACCATGTAACGACCACGTCCATTGATTCCTTCATCCGAAACATCTTCTACTATCTCCACGTTGAACGATCAGCATTTGGGAACGAAAAGTATCCGCTGCGAATCCAGCGATGGAGAGCAAAGACCTCAGCTGATAAGTAGATGAATCCCTTTACCAAGAGAACGGGACTAGCCTCACGCTGCGAGCACTCGCTCGAAGAGACACATCCAGCTGAGCTCTCGCAAGGTCCTTTATACTCTCGGGAACGCCGCTTGAGCTACCGTTTGTAAACCAAGAGCGAAGGTCAGAGCTATCGTAGGTGTCTGAAGGCTCAACAAAGGCTCACAAATTCCGAATCGTTGCAAGAGACAACGATAGAGCATCAACGAGGATCGATATGAGGGCCCGCTCCGCGGAAGTTAATCATGTGATGTGCTCTTTTGCAATGTTTGGCTAACGAATAATGCGAGTACTGACATCGAGTAATAAAACATTTACTGCGTACGAGCAAATCTAACTGGAATAAAAGTCTTTAACAGACTGCTCGAATGATATCAGCTTCAAATCCGGGTACAGCTCCTTCGCGTCGAGCGCGCCTCCATATTCTTCTTTCTTCGCATTTTCGATCGTGTTGTCGCCCCGGAACCACAGGGAGTGTTGGTACTGGAAAATAGCCTGCTCGGGGCCCTGAGCTTCGCGCGCCTTCGTCACCACGACTTCCTTAGGTACGTGCACAGAGTCGACAGTCCTCCCGAGAACGTGTTCCGCGAGCCTGAATGCCTCATTCTTCGAAACGTTCTCGGTCCAGCAGAAGACGTAGCGATTAAGCGTACGCTCGTCCGCGATGATGCGCGCGACGAATTTGCCGATATCACGCCTGTCGGTGACGGCGGTCTTGACATCGCCCGTACCGCAGATGCTTATGGACATCTCATATTGAATTGGGTATTGTGCCGTGGAGGGGTCAAGCATGGGGGGCATCAACTGCATCCTAACAAGGAGCTGTCAGAATCACAGATTATGGTGAATTAAGTGCCGGGACGAGACCTACCACCAACCAACGTCGATAAAAGTGTAACCAAGACCGACTTCTTTGATATAATCATGTATGCCGAGTTTCTTCGTTTTGTCAAATAATAAGAGCTCTGAGGCTACGCAAAGAACAAAACGTGCTCACCTCGTCATACATGTCTCTAACGCCGCGGATGGAAGCGGTACCCCAGTCGCAGGGAATGAACCGCTTTACTCCGGCTTTCTTGGAAGCATCTACGAGCGGTCTCTGTAACTGAAGCTGCGTAAAGACAATGGTGGAAACGACGGTGTCCACGCCTCTCAAAGTCTCGACTAGTTGCTCTGGTGACGCATGCTCGAGGTCAAGAAGGCGAATATCGACTCCACGAGATTTGAGTTCTTCGACAGCAGGCTTTGACGCTGAAGACGGGCGGATAGCTGCGATCACTTTCTAAAGTTAAGGTTAAAGGAGAGTCAAATTACGCACAGGCAAAATAAAACAATGATTGGACTTACGAAGGTGCCAGGACTATCGAGAAGCGCATCTACGATCGAGGAGCCCGTGTTGCCTGTTGCTCCTAAAACGAGCACGTTTGATTTGCTCATTGCTGGTCGTCAGGTACTTCGGCTATTCTGCTGTTCTCGCGCAGTGGCACTTATATGTCGTCGATTAGATGAGGGCAATAGGGATTGCGTGATGGAAAACGGCCTAGAGATATCCAGAGTGGGTCAGCGGCGTAAAAGTCGTGACGCAATGAAACGGTCGAATCCTGCATGTCGAAACGATGTAACCCGTGACAGGCTGACCAAGCCATATTGGGGCTCAGAATTCCTCAATTTGTATTGGTAATCAAAATAAGAAGATGCATGCAAAAACGAACGTAGGGCCTGTGTGTCGGACCAGAAGCAAGGTGGATTCTGCATAGATGGCCAGTTTCTAGTAATACGTAATGTTTTGATGTTGATTAGAAATGCAGCCTAATGCGGTATGGTTCAAGCGGAGTTTCAGATGACTTGCCACCTCGAAAGGTGGATAAAAGACACTTACTGATGCCTAGCTCTCGATGAAGTCGCAGAGAAAATCAGACGCTGAGCACTGTTTGCTGCTCGAGCTTAGCGTTTAGATGTAAGTGAATTTGGTACGTAAATGGAGCAAAAACAACATCCGGCGAATCAATTAGCTAAGTATGTACAGATAACCAATCGCACGGCACTTCGCGTCCTTCACCAAACTTCGTGCCCTCCCGCGTCAGTAATTCTATTGTCTTTGCAGCAATTGTTCTCATAAAAATTGCTTTGACCAGACATCAAACAGACACATTGCCATAATGCTGACATGGGTCTACGGATTGAAAATCGATCCAAAAGCCTTCGCGAGTATTGCCAGTGACTATAAAAAAAAGATTCCAGACTACACCGATGCGACAGATTTTTTCATCAGAACTATGGGGATGATAGGACTCGAAAGCTGTGGAAAAGTGGCGGACCTCGAACGTGGTGTCGATCCTACGGATCCCACTTTAGCAAGAGTTTGGATCCTCGTATTCCATTGGGAGCGTCCTGACGAAGGCAGATTTAAAAACGAGGACGTAAGGAAGGTGGCAGAGGCCCTAAAGGTTAACCCTGACGACGCAAGATGGTTTATAGAGGCCGACTCATTTGCCTCCAGTTTCGAGGCGGAGAAGCAACACACATATAAGGCTCCGGCAAATCCTGTTGCTTGACATCTTCGTTGGTGAGTGCGATGCTCTTGGTAAGCTCTCAAGAAGTGACGCTGAAGTACTACTCCTAGATGGAAGGAAAGGCTGAAATTGTTCAAATTAAAAAATTGTCATGGACACATATATCAGCAAATGTTATGTCGTTGAGCCTGAGCAGAAGGAGCAAAGCAAAATATATTCCTTTCCGAAAGATACTGAAAGCGCGTGTTCATAGCGTGGAAATCTTCAATATGCGCTGGAACAGCAAGGTTCTTAGTTAGCACGCTGTAGTGACGTCCTCACCGGCTCACGCGTGCACGACGCAACGTCCTGCTTCTCGCTTTATCATCATCATTTGCTCGGTTTTCGTCCCACTGTCCCGATTATTCCAGTTATATAAAACTGACAACATGTGCAGGCGTGTACCGGGCTTACAGAATTTGCGCGGCAGAAGACGACTGGTCGTGGTACTCTTCGCTGCTAGAACCAACAAAAGTTTAGACGTAAGCTTGCATGATGGATTTACGGATTACAGAGTGGCCTCCTCTAGCGAGCCAGATTTAGTATAGATAGTCAATGAGTTAAATTACTTGATGTCAACCAACGAACTCTAGAGTCAGTTATTCAGTTACCCCTACAGCTTCTTCTACTCATCCAGATTGCTCCGCACAGGCAATATACAGTCGAACTTCTGCTAATGCATGGAGTTCGGTGGAAAGGTTTTGTATGCATTACGAGAGGTTATGCACTACGAGAAATGCACAAATTAGTATGTAATTAAAACACTAGCTATAGGTAGGGAAACAAGTAAGCACAAAATGCGAATGAAAGATGTGGCGAAAAAGTGACTGATATCCGGTTGCTTCAAGCTTGCCATCCGCTTGGTCTGTATTACAATCTAAGCTTGTGTAGATAGCTGCAAGCTTGCTGAAACACCGGCTCAGAATAACACATGCGGAGCTGATCCAATATGCAGAAATATGCAGATCCAAGCGAAGAAAAAAAAAAAAAAAACACGTAACGCCATTGTCTACAGCGCGCACTGCTGCGCAGCCGTGCAGCCACATAGACAGACAAAGGAAAGGCGCTTAGATCCCACCAGATATAAAAAGCGCGCCAGTCACCAAGTTCGCAGCTTTCCAACCTTCCTCAACACTCTCATCGCCTCCAATGTCCCGTCTCCACTGCCCTCATATGGCTACAATGGATCGGTACGAGCATGAGGAATTATACGTCGACGTCGACACCAGCATACCACCTACCCACATCAATGGTATATTTTCGGACGACCTAGTCCCCGCCATAGACAGCCGGCTTTTAGACGCCGTTCGTTCTGGCAATTTGTCGAATTTCACGCCAACGTATATCCGCATCAAACCCCAGGCTGATAAAACCATCCCCTCTGGTGATAAGGCTCAAGGCCCAGATGTCGGCGGAGGATCCGCCCTTTCCCCAGCAGACGAAACAACCGGTACCGGAGGTGCTACGGCAACTCCACATGCACAAAAAGACGTGAGCGATGCGGCCTCCGGAGATACGGATGCAGGACTGCGGAGAGGGGACGGGCCAACCATTCCGCCAGCAGCGACCGAGGCAGGGTGCTCCGAGCAAACGGACAAGATGGGCCGCACCGAATAGGACTGATCTAAGGTCAGTTAATCGTACATTTGATTGCATTGTCTGGCTCATTTGATCGTCAGCCGCGCAACGCCGTCTGTCGTCGACCTACGGTCGTGCTGCTGAATCAATTCAAGTCTAGACCGTATTTTGTTTATAAACTAGAATGACATTACCTTCTGTATTCAATACCCTAGACCGATCCATGCAATGTCCACGTCCGTTGATTCTTTCGTCCGAGAAATCTTCTACTATCTCCACGTTGAACGGTCAGCGTTTGGGAACGTGAAGTATCCGCTGCGAATCCAGCGATGGAGAGCAAATACCTCAGCTGATAAGTAGATGAATCCCTTTACCAAGAGAACGGGCTGAACCCACGCTGTGAGTGCTCGCTTTACGGGGCACATCCAGCTGAGCTCTCGCCAGGCCTTTTATACTGTCGGGAACGCCGCCGGACCGTTTGAAAACCAGGAGCGAAGGCCAGAGCCATCGTAGGTGTTTGAGGGCTCAACAGGGGCTCACAAATTTCAGAATCGTTGCAACAGAGACAACGATAGAGCATCAACGAGGATCGATATGAAGTTCTCGCATTATTTGGTAGCCAAACATTGCAAAAGAGCACATCACATGATTGACTTCTGCAAAGCGGTCACTGACCCCTTCATAATGAAGGAGCTGACCGCTTTGCAGAAGTCAATCATGTGATGTGTTCTTTTGCAATGTTTGGCTACCAAATATTAAATAATGCGAGTACTGGCATCGACTAGTAAAACATTTACTGCGTACGGGCAAATCTAACTGGAATAAAAGTCTTTAACAGACTGCTCGAATGATATCAGCTTCAAATCCGGGTACAGCTCCTTCGCATCGAGTGCGCCTCCATATTCCTCTTTCTTCGCATTTTCGATCGTGTTGTCGCCGCGGATCCAGAGGGAGTGGTGGTACTGGAAAACAGTCTGTTCGGGTCCCTGAGCTTCGCGCGCCTTCGTCACCACGACTTCCGCAGGTACGTGCACAGAGTCGACGGTCCTCCCGACAACGCGTTCCGCGAGCTTGAATGCCTCGTTCTTCGAAACGTTCTCGGTCCAGCAGAAGACGTAGCGATTAAGCGTACGCTCGTCCGCGATGATGCGCGCGACGAATTTGCCGATATCACGCCTGTCGGTGACGGCCGTCTTGACATCGCCCGTACCGTAGATGCTTACGGACATCTCATATTGAATTGGGTATTGGGCCGCTGATGGGTCAAGCATGGGAGGCATCAACTGCATCCTAACAAGGACCTGTCAGAATCACAGTTTACGGTAATTTGAATGCCAGGGCGAGACTTACCACCATCCAACGTCGACAAAAGTGTAACCAAGACCGACTTCTTTGATATAATCATGTATGCCGAGTTTCTTCGGTTTGTCAAATAAATCGATTGCTTCACGTAAGAATGATGATGCATATAGCAACATCGAGAAAGTCCTAAGGCATCTTATGTAGTTGAGAGCAGAGGGAAAAAAAAAAAAGTTCAAAAACCCTACGAGAAGTAACCGGTTTATATACTGGTCTACACATGATCTTCGTCAATAAAAGCAGCCCAACACTTGATAGAGGGCGTAGGATAGTGAGAATCAACAGCTGTGTGAGATTACGTAATTTTTTGCGAGAAGAAATGTTGCAAGCTTAGGTGAAAAAATCGAACGGACACGTACGTAAATGGAGCAAAGATAAAAGAAAGCCGTCTTCTGGACCGATGAAGCCGAGCCTGGCTTTAGCGGGTCACCTTGGGTATAAGTAGGCAATTCAACTTACTTGTCTTTTAGCAACCTCAGTGCCTTCTAGCGTCAGTTAGTCATTCTATTGTCTACAGCCACTTCTACTCATCCAGATTGCTCAGAACAGGTATTATAAAGACATCGTGCCACAATGACGAAGTGGATTTATGGGCTGGGAGTTGATTGCGAAACCTCTGAGAGAATCATGCAGTACTTCAAACACAAGATTGTTGACCAGGAGGGTGTGGAACCGGACTACGAGCTCTGGCAAATCAGGGCTCTGGGACTGGCAGGAATTGATGGTTGCGGACGCTTGCTAGGCCGCGAGGTTGGTATTGATCCTACGGACCCCAATTTGGAGGACGTCTGGGTTCTTGTATTCCATCGAGAGCGACCTGACCAAGGCAGCTATACCTTCGATGACGTGAAGAAGGTGGCGAATATCTTGGGGGTCGAACCCGCCAGCGCGAAATGGTTTATAGAAATAGGGGCCTTCAATAGGATGGGAAAAAAAAAGGCTCTCTCATCTAAGCCCCCGGAGAATCCGTCGGTGAGTGAAACACTGGTATTATAAGCTTCCCAAACGTGGTGCTAAGGCTCTGTACATGTATAGTGGAAGGATTCTGAAGAAAAGACGATAACGAAATAGCTTTATCCAAAACGCGTAGCCTATAATATGGGAAATTTCACGACTCGATGTCTTCCATATTTGAATCTAAACAGAACTCGATGTTCAGGAGTAATATAAGTATTTATCTAAAAAGTCTCGAAAAACAAACTTGATCAAAGAGCAAAGCGTTTGTTGCTGTGAATATTGAAGCGGAGTTTGAAACCGCGTATCCGACGCCACTCGACTAAGCCAATATTGTCATTGACCTCGACGCGACGAACAGCGAGCTCGGTACTTTCTTAAGCTTGCTCACTGTCTGACGCAATGGCAAAGGCAAAAAAGGCACCGACAATCAACAACCAGAAGGTCACGGACTTCTTCGCTCTACGATCGGGCCCTTCGTCATCGCAGCCTTCGTCCTCGCAGCCGCAGCCGTCGAGCAGCCAATCTCAAGAGGCGAGAAGCACGCCAAAAGGATCAGGACGGAGCGCGAAGGCAAAATCAATAGGTTCGACGCAGTCGCAGAACAAACCGAGCGTGAGACAGCCGCAGTCCTCTCAGCCACGAGCGGTGAAAACAGAGAAGGCGCCCTCGTTGCGCAGGCTGCCTGATCCGGAGGTCATATCCATTTCGTCGACGTCGGATGCGCCATCACACATCTCCATCTCTAGCACTTCTGTGATCTCCATCCAGTCGTCTGCCGTGCCCGTGGACCATGGCCGACCAAAGACCAAGCCGCAACAAGCACGTCGATTCCTCGGCACGGTCAACATCGACTCCTCTCCGGCTCCGAAAAGGCGCAGTCCTCGACTCGCGAGCCCATCGAAGTCTGCTGTGAAGGTCGAGGCGATCCGACAACCGTTTAAAGCCGCAGGAAACAAGGTTCCTCCGCAGACGCAGAAGAAAGTGCAGAAGAGCGCCGCAAAGAATAAGAAAAGGAAAAGGGCGATAGGATCGGATGATGAGGAAGTGATTAACCTTGACGATGTGGAGGAGGTCATATATGCGGTTTCGAAGCCACCACAACCCCTGGTAAAAGTCGAGCTTGTGAGTTCAAATGTGAGTTCAAGTTTTCTTTACCTTTTCTTCGCATTTATCCAAACATGATTTTTAGCTGGTGACACCTGCTCCTTCTCCGGTCAAGCTGATGTCTCCGTCCCCGAGAAAACGAGCTCGACTTGATGTCACTGACGAATTACCTGCCGTCGGAGCCACAGACGACGAGGAAATCATTCCGTCCTCCCAGTCCGACGAGCAAGAGTTAAGCCTTTCTAAGCGTCCTCGGAAAGATCGCAAAGAGATGGAAGAGAGCGTGCGCGCGTGGCAAGCGAGCTCGCAGTCGGAAACGGCCCACAAACATGACGGCACCGAACGGATAGCAGGCTTCAACGGCGACATGAATATGGATTCTTGTCTTTGTCTTCCGGATAGATCTAAGACTCCTGTCTCTGCCGATCGTAAATGCGACGCTGCCCTTCAAGATGTGAACGTCTCTTCTGTGTCGGATCGCCCTACGTTCGATTTTGGAGCTTTTGCTTCTCCCAAATCGCCCTTTGTGCACGACTCACCCTCCACGCCTCACAGAAATGCTCAATTGCAGACGCCGAATTGCTCTTCACCGACATGCAGGCGTCCAGCGTCTGCTTCGGCTCCCTGTGGTGCGCTCACCTCCATCCGGACGACGGGCGTCTTAAAGTCGCCCTCGCCGCAAGCGGTTTCTTCCGCATCGTCGCTGACCAAGGTCGAGATACTCACCCGAACACCCTCGCCCAAGCGCATTGCGACACCGTGGAGCTCACCTACCAAGCAAGTCGTCGAGGTCGTTATTCCTGTGATGCGCACGCCGCGTGCAGTAAACGAAAAGACCAAGACAGAGGATATCATCAACCGCATCAAGGAGCAGGCGTATGCAGACGCGTCATCATCGCCCGATGGTGATGCGAAGAGCTTCTCTGATTTGCGACCGCTGAGTGATAGCGACAGCGAGTTAGATAGTGAACCGGGCGGCTTGCTGTCCAGAATCAGGAAAGGCAAAGAGTATGTCACGATCACCTTGCATTAAAGAGCCACTACTTACATCCTACTACTGCAGGTCTTCTAAATCGTCAACGTCCGAGGACTTTGTTGATGGATTGACCTCTCCACTCACCGATATTGACGAACTTGAGCGGCACTCAGCCCAGCGCTTGCGCCGCAGGAGCCAGCGTCATGTCTCGCCAACGCCCACATCATCCATTGTAACCCGTACACGTCGCGTGCCGGAAAGAGGCCCTATGGTCCTCACCGACGCCGCCCGTGCTCCGCCATCAAAAAGGAAGGCTGCCAACCCCCTCGTGAAGCTTATGAAGGAGAAGGCGGAGGATGCGCGGTTCGCACCGCTCCGGAAAAGCCTTGTCGACTTCAAGCTGGACTTGACGGATGAGGATGTGGACAAGGACGAGATGGAAACCGATGCGAATGTTGCGTCGGGATCCGGTACCCGCCGCCGGTTGAGGTCGCCGCGGGTGAGCGAGGAAGGTGACATTGAGAACGTCGTGGGCGAGTCGGATAGGCGAAGGCTGTTTGGCGAGGACGATGGTGGAGCGATCGGGCGAATACTTGATAAAGACCGCGTGGAGAAGGGCAAAGGGAAGGGGAAAGGCCCTATGCTGGGTGTTCCGTTCTGGGAGATGCCTTCAGACATTGATATGGATGTCGATGGCGAAAATTTCACTATTCCCCACCTTGAAAACGCCGGCGATGACTCCTTGGTGCAATTATTGAAGAACTATCTAGATTCCGAAGGTGAGAGTTTATGTTCTCGTTTTTGTTTTATCTCTAAGCTGACTTCGCTTTTCAAGATTTGGTCGGACTCACAGTCGTCCTCCAATCTGGCGTTTTTGCGATGTCAGATTTCCCGGTCACCGCCGGCTTCCTCACATGGCTCTTCGAGATCGCTATTTCCGCTTACGGGAGCCTTGCGGATACTTCATTCACCATTCTTCGCCAGATTTGTGAGCGCCATCCGTTCGCAAACGAGAATACTTTTGTTTCGTTCGCTCCCGTCCTGAAACTGCTTTCAATGTTCGGTGCGAGAAGGGACATACTTGAGTCTCTTGGCTTCGATGTTCCGACGTGCAGCGCATCCCGTGTTAAAGAGTCGCAGCAACATGAAGTACTCTGGACACTTTCTGAGCTACTCGGGACGCTCGGAAAATGCAAGATGCTCGACTCTGCTATTGTACCTTCTTGTGTCGCTTTGCTCCTTGCTATCGGGATGGATGTCACGACAGACCTCGATCTGAAGTTGAGTATCATGCGGGCGGTTGACATGCTATGCGTAACGTATTGCGAGAAGTTCGCGAGAGAGCGAGGAGAGATGGTGAGTTCTAATGTTCCGTCATGTGTTGGCAACGAATAAGTGTAAATTCGGTTTCTCTCAGGAAATGTCTATCTGTTCAAAGATCCTGGCTTTGACGACCTCCTTGCAGCCTTCAAATAAGGAGTATCTCTTGACTTTCGTCAACGGAGCCAGTCCAATTGCCAGGCGTATCGCTCAGTGGGTAGGCTTCGCCATGCTCACAGGAGATTACGGCGTGCAGCTCGTAAGATAATTTCCTTTGTACTTCATTTTCAAAAATTGATTGTAATCCTCAGGCTTCCGAGTACAATGATGGTCCTCCCGCCCTATCTCATGTTATCGCGCTCCTCAGCACTGGCTCGGATAGCGAGATCCAGTCGGGTTTTTTTGACCTCCGTCGTAGCTCCGAAACGAACGATGAGTTCGACTATGTGGCATTAGGTCACCACGCCGAAGTCCTAGCGCGCGTGCTCATGAACATCCCGCAGTACGTCGAGCTCGAGTTGCAGGAGAAGGAGGCGCAGATGCGGGCGCGAAATAACGAGAGCTTCTCGAGCGTAAGCACTGATGGGGGCGAGAGTCCGGCGAAGAAGAACGCGCAGGAGTCGAAACTGGACACCGTCTATTTCTTGCTTAACCGGCTTGGCAACAAAATCGGTGAATCAACTTTCTTCTTTACTATCTCTGCTGTAACTTCGATACTGATATGGGTCGTTATATAGTTGATACGCGTGCGGCGCATCTCGATCGCTCAAACACGAAAGCGACGATCCAGCGCCTCGCGATGCGCATAAACTACCAACGCATGGCCTGTAGGGGCCGACAAACAGGGTCCAGCAAGCCGCGACAGATCGATGCGTACTTTGGACGGTCGTCGGCGACTTAGATAGTGGAGCGGAGATTGTGGGGACAAGCTTTGTTTAACTGATAAAAAACTTTATAGAATGACTTATTTTTCCCGTGTATTTCTTTTCACTTCTTCTGTTACTTTTTTTTTTTCTTTATCGCACCTACTGTAGACCATAACACTGTACTTATGATAATGGCGCTGTTGTGAACACCGGGCGGATTGTTTGCCTCCAAGCATTTGACCTGATCTGCTCGCGGGACCCCATGCTCCATCCTGTGAGAATGCTTGAATTCTATTTGTTGAAAAGCTGATTCATGACGCACGGCGCTGAGCGCTCAAAATCATTAGTGAGTCATTTGTATCACGTCTTTGCTGTCTAATCTGATGTAAACATTCTTCGATCATGCATACGCAGTTGTTATAAATGCCTGTCCTTGTTCGGCCCAACAGCACAGAAATTCCAACTTCTCAAGAAACGATAATGAGCAAATCAACTGTTTTGATCTTGGGAGCAACAGGTAACGCTGGCTCGTCAATCGTGAACGCGCTCCTCGAGAGTTCCAGCTTCGTCAGTCGATCCTCCTCTTATTTTAGCATAAGCTTGACTACGTCCACTTAGAATGTGATCGCCGCCATACGTCCGTCTTCAGCATCGAAGCCTACCGTCGAGGAGCTCAAGTCGCGCGGAGTCGAGATTCGTATTGTTGACCTCGAGCATGCATCCCCCGAGCAGCTCGCCGAGGCCCTCCGAGGCGTGGAAACTGTCATATCCACTATCATCTATTATGAAATACAACTTCAAAGGCCGCTCATCGACGCTTCTAAAAAGGCCGGTGTGAAACGGTTTATTCCGTGCGATTGGGGCACCGCTTGTGTCCCTGGGATCAGGGAGATGTATGATCAGGTGAGAGCGTTTTGCTCTTTCCGCGCGTATATGCTCAAGCTGCTTATGATTGAATGACTCAGAAACTTGGTATACGTGATTATGTCAAAGAGAAAGGTCTAGGATACACTTTTGTGGACGTTGGTTGGTGGTAAGACTCGTTTTTGATTCTCAATCCCACTGCTGATTAAACATCCCGACTATCCACTGCCAGGCTCCAGGTGGGACTTCCGATCCTCGACCCCACAAAAACAGCTTTCCCGGCTTTCATGGATATCACTAAGATCATCTACCACACGGGCAACGTCAAAAACGCGGTTACGGACCTCCGTGACATTGGCAAATTTGTAGAGCGCATCATCCTCGATCCCCGTACGCAGAACCGTTACGTCTTCTGTTGGACCGAAGAGATCACACAGAACGAGGCCTTTGCCCTCGCGAAGCGCATTTCCGGCAAGGATATCGAAACTGTGCACATATCCGAGGAGGACTTGCTCGCGAGGGCTCGCGATGCGGAGGGGATTATGAAGCCGATAATGGAGTACGCGGTTAGCGTATTCATTCGTGGTGATAACATAGTCGAGAACGCGAAGAAAGAGGAGTACGGGGGTGCACTGGACGCGAGGGAGCTTTACCCGGACTTGAAGCTGAGATCCGTGGAGGATTATGCTAAAGAACTGTATCTCAATTAGCAGCTTTCTAAGAAGAAAGCAAGATTCACTGGCCCAGTAGCGTAATGAATGGCTAGCTGTTACTCGGATTAATTTTAAGAAAAGATTTCGTGAGCTAGTGTGCCAAAGCGCTGCGACAGTCATTGCTGCCGCATCGTAATCAATTTTCCTGAATTGAGCACCGTTACTTCCATATCGTGGACGTGAGCAGTGCCTTCATCTCTCCGCGAGGGTTATCTCAAGATAGCTCTAATAGCTGCAGCAGAAAGTATGGACTTGGAAGTCACAGCCCTTGTCAGATACAACAACGGAAGGTAAAATATTCGGCAGACTTCAACGCATTCCTATGGACAATCGGGAACACGCAGCTCTTTTTTTCTTTTTTCTTTCTTGATAGTTTCAGTGCAATCTAGTGACTCATCAGGTACTGTAACAAAATGTAGGGAAGTTCGTGAAGACGAGAAGAATTGTCCAATTTGTTCACGCATGGTGAATTGTTGGTTCACCTTAAAGCGTCTTAGAGAAAAATCAGTCTAGATGAGTGCCCTTTGGCAGGTATAAACTTGAGAAAGAGGAGGTCCATAATCTGAATAGATTGAGTCTAAGGCTCACGTCGGATCAACTATACGAAGGCAGGGCACAAGGGTTTATTTACATATCTTACGAAACTCGACTAGTTTGATAACAGAAACTTAAAAGGTGAACGTAAGTCTGGAATGAAGAAATGAACGTAGAGGATCTACAGCTTAAGATTGCTCGCCTGATGCTTGAATTTTGAGACGTTGGCAGCTCAACTTGTTCCGAAAACGTTCCGTTCACAACGGACCTTCCAAAAGACCTCAGTGCATTGTACGACAATCGTTATAATTACTCTCGGAGGGACTAGCATATATGCTTGTCCGTAATACTTTGGAGCTTCTCCGGCTTTTTCATTCTTTATTCTCCGGCAGGACTTGGCGAAAAGCTGTTTCTGGAAGGGCTTCATTCAAGTTGTAATTTCGATCCGAAAGTTGTTCTAGAAGGGAATGAAAAGCGGCGTGAGAAACACAAGGCTTTCCACGACTGTCCCGGACCAGGCACGATTCTCAGCAAGCTCCGTACCAGTATACCACTGCCACTAAGTATGGAAAGCGACATTAATATTTTGAATGCTCGCAATTTTATGGACCATGTTCTCATCCTCCTATTCTCAGAGTGTTAGATCGAGTAATAGCATCTTTTTTTTTTTTTTGCTTCTGCAAGCTTGATGGGCAACGATGGATTTCAGGGGCATACTATAGGTATTCAATAATGCGGCACCGCCTCAGCCACAATTATTGAACTCGGCTATTTTTCAGGGTTTCGATCAGTCACGTGTGCCACTTCAAACCTTGCTCACGCGTCGTTGGTTGGCAATTTGGACCCGACTCCCTCAGGAAATCGTCTGCCACTCAACAGAAGGAGGATAAGAGCTAGACCGTATTCCAAACATTTCCGGTGATGATGGCTGTAAAAACCCGAAGCCAGCCGTATCAAGTCTACGTCGCGTCTTGGAACTTCGAAGACCAAGGCTTGCTCGGAACTGCATTCAAAATTCTCTTCGTTGGCTCCCGGCATGGATGGTGAACCGTAATTCTCATACCCAGATCCAATCTTGCAACTCTAGCCACTTTTTTTTCAGCCAGCGTCTCCGGTCAGTTTAATTTTCGGCACCTGGTCCGTCTGTATATATCCTCGAGTCGCTTTTGCTCTTGCACTTGTCGCGCTTGTCCCTCCACACAATAATGGGTAACTATCTTTCTATTTCCAATTTTGTGGGTGGCTGCCTCGCAATTTATGTCGTCAAGAAGCTTGTCTCCATCGGCACTGCACGTCCACCACTCCCGCCCGGTCCTAAAGGCTTCCCGCTTGTTGGGAACATCCATGACCTTCCTGATCCTGCTGGAAAGCCCTGGCTGCACTGGAGAAAGCACAAGGATCTCTACGGCCCAATAAGCTCAGTGACGGTGCTTGGGCGGACTATCATCGTCCTCAACGATTACGACACTGCCGTCGAGCTTCTCAAGAAGGACAACTGTGCGGACCGTCCTTCGTTCCCGTTTGGGGGTGAGATGTATGTTTCTTGAGTCTTTGTGTCTCCTCAAGAGCTAAATCGAGCATGCGCAGGGTTGGCTGGGAAAACTCGGTTTCACTGGCACGTTACGGCGACCGGCTCCGCCAGTATCGACGTAACTTCCACCAGTTTCTGGGAACGAAGGCTGCTGTTTCAGGGCTCATACCGCTCTTGGAAGTTGAGACGCGTAGGTTCCTGTATCGTGTAATGCGGAATCCGTCCTCACTGCACGAACAAATCCGGAGGTATATTCACTCATTTCTCGAGATACTTCGAATGGGATATCTGAAAATTTTGACAGGACGACAGGAGCTATTATCCTGAAGTTCTCGCATGGTTATACGGTCGGGGCAGAGGGCCCGGATCGCCTAGTTGATCTCGCGGGAGATTCTCTCGAAGAGTTTATGCTTTCTACCGCTCCAGGTTATTGGGCGGTCGACGTGATGCCCTTCTGTAAGTTCTCAAATATCTGCACGGTCGCCCACGTTGTTTAACTATATAATATAGTGCGCTACGTCCCAAGCTGGTTTCCAGGAGCCGGATTTAAGCGCACCGCAAGAAAATGGCGCAATCACGCACACGAGTTTGTTGAGCGCCCATATGCGTTTGTGAAAGACCAGATGGCCAGGGGAACTGCGCGACCGTCATTTGTCTCCATGCTTCTCGAGAAGGCCGAAAGCCACTACGACGAATCATGTATAAAGTGGAGCGCTGCGGGCGTGTACGGCGGTGGAGCAGACACGACCAGTTCTGCACTGTATACGTTCTTTCTCGTCATGACGCTGTACCCTGAAGTGCAACGCCAGGCGCAGGCGGAGATCGACCATGTGGTTGGCAGCCAACGGTTGCCGACGTTTGCGGATAGGGAGAAGATGCCATACATCGAGGCCGTGCTGAAAGAGAGCCTGCGCTGGAACCTCGTTGCACCGATGGCACTACCGCATTCGGCTCTCGAGGAACGCGTGCATTGCGGGTATCTCATCCCCAAAGGCGCTACCATCATAGCAAACTGCTGGTATGTTCTGCTTCTACTTTTATTTATCGTCTCTAGTAATGCGCATTGGCTAACTATCCACTGGTAACCGCAGGGAGTTTGGTCACGACCCGGATACCTACGTTGACCCAATGACATTCAAGCCCGAGCGCTTCCTTCGGTTGGACGGCCGCGAATCGGAGATGGACCCAAACAACTACGCCTTCGGCTTCGGACGAAGGTACGCAGCGTCTTTTATCAAACTCCTATCAAATACCGCTCGCTTCCATCACGTGCCGTCTGCGCTCTCGATGTCCCAATATTTATATCTGATCTGGTAACTTCTTGCTTACGCAGGCTATGTCCGGGCAAAGAGTTCGCGGACGCGTCGATGTGGCTGGTAATTGCGATGACGCTCGCGACATTGAACATCACAAAGGCACGCGATGCAACTGGGAGCGAGATCACACCTGTTGCAGAGTTCCACAACGGGCTTATTTGGTTCGCTCCGTCTTCCATATCATCTTCCTCCAGTCTAACGTGCGCGGCCTTCCTTATGCAGCCACCCAAAGGACTACAAGTGTGCGATCTCACCGCGCTCCGAGAAATCTGCGGTGCTAGTCTGGAGCATCGAGGAGGAACACCCATGTGAGATGGGCGATGCCAAAGAGCTCGAGCACGTCAAGTGGGGATACATCGAGAGTATTTGATAAGAGGTATTAAACGCCTAGCTCACATGGATTCTTATATAGTATCATAGCGTTTGATAATATCTGCGTCAAACATCGATCATCCATGCTTGAATATGTCTACGTGTATGTAGTACATGTATCGCATGGGATGATTACTTTGTTGTCACTTTTTTCGTCACGGTGATGATCAGGAAATTCGAGTTCAGACACCGTGTGAACTCCATCAAATTTTAGTGATTGACGCGTCGGCTCTAAGTCCCATGGCAATAGCTCGAATTAGCTGTCTAGCCTGCTTCAAGTTGATGCGCCATTGATGAAAGACTTTTAGCGAGCGAGCGAGCTTTTCACCTTATCCAGGTCAGTCGTCAAACATGGGTTGATTGTAGTGCTTGATGAGCCGCAGGTGCTAATCGATCTTTCAGACGACAAGATGTAGATGATCCATGCGGACTAATCATCCATCTACTACCCTCTGCTTTGTCTTTGATCCATAATTGAGAAGGGACCTTTCTGAGGTCCTGGCTATTCGTACTGTTCCTCGTCGTCATCATTCCTCCGAGTCGGTGTCGGTGTCGTACTTCAACTCGTAATGTAGGATATACATCCGGACACGACTTTCGATCTGCTGCGATAATGGTATGAGTTGGTCTCCTAGCACCGATTGCAAAGCTCTTTTACTCACTCGAAATGTCCTATCGATCTCAGTATCTGTGCGCCATTCGTTGTGAAGCATGTCGCGGACTTCGCGCAGTCTTTCGACGGCTATCTGCGTCTGCTCCTCGTAGTCTGGCCCACAAATGTCGACGCCGGCATAATCGACGAGGGTCTTGAAGACATCCATGACGCCATTGCGGTATGCCTCTTCCGCATACCTATCAACCAAGGCACTGACCATACTGCCATCGAAGATGCCTACGCGCACAAGCTGGCCAATCAGCGCGACTTTGGCTCGACCCACCTCTGGAAGCCTTTCTGGGCCCTTGAAGATATTGTTTCAGTTCGTCAGCCAGAGCACTTGTAATATATTCAAGACGGCTTACGTTTTCCCACCAGCAATCAAAATCATCTAGAACGGAAGTGCGTATCTTATGCTTAACCTTCTCCGGGTCAACTCCTGCATCGACTTCCTCCATGACTTTGCGACATGATATCAGAGCCACCTCGTATGACTCGTGACAGCTCCGCATTCCTTGGAGGATATACGCAAGTGGCTTTTCGGTGACATAGTCCGTGTGGAACCATGCTGCGAGGTTGTCCACGAACTTCTTACCGATGTGCTTGTTATATCTATCAGGGAATCCATGAGTTCCCTGTCTGTTTCTGCTGGTTCTTCTTCATCGCTCGATTCACTTTCAGACACCGAACTGGTGTCTTCAAATTCTTCATCGCTACCGGA